>JALPQI010008711.1:0-47827 GCA_025490895.1 Thaumatotibia leucotreta
GTTTTTTAACTAGTTTCTTTTTTTCAAAAGTATTACTACAAATAAACCATTTACTGACAAAAAAATTAGCGTCCTCACTTTGATACAAGTAGGATAAAAAAATATCTAATTCAAAATTTTACGCTATAAACGCATCAAAATAGCATTATTGTACGTAAATAAGAAAATAAAACATATCCCAAGGAATTTTCGCATTCTAAAGATCGCCCTAGACCTTGAGCCTTCGTAAAATCAAAAAAGAGTGATACTTAATGATGAGGATTTTTCGGAGTAGTCGGTCAAATAAAATTAAAAAAGCTTGAAATTTTAAAGTAGTTAAAAATTACTTGAATTACTACACAAATTGAGTTTTCGTGGTATTTTCTGTCTTTGTTTATTGATAAGAACAACAAAACAGACGAAATATTACTTAATTTTTAAATAAAAAATTTAGAAGATTTTTTTTATGTTTATTTGACCGACTACTCCGAAAAATCCTTATCATTAAGTATCACTTTTTTTGCTTTTACGAAGGTTTAAGGTCTAGGGCAGTCTTTAGTTTACCAAAAATCCTTGGGATATGTTTTATTTTTTTATTTACGTACATTAATGCTATTTTGATGCGTTTTTAACGTAAAATTTTGAATTTAGTATTTTTTATCCTACTTGTATCAAAGTGAGGACGCTAATTTTTTTGTCAGTAAATGCTTTATTTGCAGTAATACTTTTACAAAAAGAAAATATTTAAAAAAACCTTTGTAGTACATCTTAAGATCATCATGCATTAAACCGAAACATACAATATTGATTAATAAGGAAATTTAAAATAATTTTGAAAAAAATTTAAAAAAATTTGCCAGTACTAAAAAAGGGGGTAATGGTCACCACCGCCAAATACATCGAGTTTATCCGTTTTCATAGTTTTATTTCATGAGTAATCCTCGCGGTAACCGAAGAAAATATTATACATATAGATACTTAAATGTATACACAGCCACGACCAAGGAACAAATTTTTGTGATAAATAAATACACAAATAATGCCCTCGCCGGGATTTGAACCCGGAACCTCCAGCTTCGTAGGCAGGGTCACTAATAACTAGGCTACGGAGGCTGACGAAGCTCTCCCATTAACTATTCGTATAATATCGACGCCCAGGTAAATGCCCATAATCACCGGAATGGAAATCGCATTAGTTTGTCCACTGTGATGACCCTGCCGTGTGGTGACGGCAGTAAGAATACATTTGTTACCACCCCAACTCCTGCGGGTGTCGTAAAAGTCGACTAAGGGATTGAAGTGTCACTGACCATTATTTGATAAATGATTGATGATGGGCAGCAGCGTCATCATAGTGGACACATTACTGCGATTGCCAATCCGCTTACCCAGCGTGGCGGTTATGGGCATTTACCTCCTAGTGTATCTATACGTATAGTTAATAGGAGAGGCCTACGTCAGCAGTGGACTATCATAGGCTGATAATAATAGATTGATATATTAATAATATCATCATCATCATCATCATATCAGCTGAAAGACGTCCACTGCTGGACATAGGCCTCCCCCAAAGATTGCCACAAAGACCGGTCCTGCGCCACCCGCATCCAGCGGACTCCTGCGACCTTCACCAGGTCATCGGTCCACCTTGTGGGGGGCCTACCCACGCTACGCCTTCCGGTACGTGGCCGCCACTCAAGAACCTTCCCGCCCCAACGGCCATCGGTTTGTGCCCCGCCCACTGCCACTTCAGTTTAGCGATTCGGAGAGCTATTTCGGTTACTTTGGTTTTGCTGCGGATGGTCTCATTTTTAATTCGATCACGCAGAGAGACTCCTAGCATAATATATGATATAATATAAGATAATAATATTAGATTTACACACTAGTACGGTCAAATCGTACATTAAACTCGCAAAACATGTAGTAAAGCTGCATTTTTGGTATGTTATTTAGACACCATAGGGCAGTATAAAACCACATTTTGCAAGCAAAAAAAAGTTGTGCTAGCTGCGTTATGCGTGAAAAACTGTGAAATTTACTGTCTATTTTTAGTTTCTGATTTTTATAAAAAAAGCCTTACGTTTTTTGACAATATGTATCAGGTAACGTTTATAGATGAATGAATTTGTAACAAGATGAGATAAAATGCATTACCGTAGGTCTTATAGTTTCAGAGATTCGAGACTTCAAATAGTACCCTGTTTTGTAAACTAGATAAAATGTTGAGTTTTGCTAACGTTTTTGGTTTAATATCGCCTTACTTAATTATGCTACGAAAACCATGAAATAATTATCTTATAGCGCATTTAATATTCTTTCATTTAAGGGTAAAATCAGGTCAGTAAACTTTGTGATTGAAACTAAAAACGCGAAATTCAAAAAGCAGAAGGTCCGTTATCTAAGTTTTTCATACAAATCGCAAGTCGTGTTGCAAAGCTGCAATTTTAGTATATTATATAGGCCCTATAAGGACGTACAAAAATGCATATTACAAGAAAAATAAAATAGGAATTTCTACATAGGACGAAACAAAATGAAAAAATATTGGACTTCTTTTATGTTTTGACGTTTAATTAAAAAACTATTATCTTTTTGATACTAATTGCTACAAAACTTAGAAAGAATATGAAATTTGAAAGGATTTGAGCTACCTTGCAATCCCCTAAATTATATAGATTTAGAGAAACGACATTTCAAAATGTGCCCTTCATTAAGTTAAGAAAATAAATGCATAATTTGAAGCCTCGTACACCCCCAACTATAAGACTTACAGTAATTGTTATCGGCTCAATTTGTTACAAATTTAATGTAGTTATTATCTACAATTACTTTTTTTTTCTTAGCGCGAACGTTTTGCCAATATTTAGTGAATAGCTTTAACGTAACCTAAAATTTGTTTATGTTTTGATAAAAGGGCACTTTATGAAATGTCGTATCTCAATATATATATAACTTACGGTGATGCAACGTAGCTCAAATCCTTTCAAATTTAATGTTCTTTCTTAGTTTATAGCAATCAGTATCAAAAAGATAATAGATTTTTAGTTAAGCGTCAAAAACTAAAAAAAGTGCGATTTTTTTTCCGTTTTTTACGTCCTATGCCCAAATTATTTTTTTGTTTTTCTTTTAATATGCATTTTCGTATATATCTATAAGGCCTTTATAATATACCAAAATTGCAGCTTTGCAACTCGACTTGCGATTTGTATGAAAAACTTAGATAGCGGGCCTCCTGCCTTTGGAATTTCGAGTTTATACTTTCAACTACAAAGTTCACTGACCTAATTTTACCCTTAAATTAAAGAATATTAAGTGCGCTATAAGGTCATTATTGCATGTTTTTCGTAGCATAATTAGGTGAGGTGATATTAAGTCGAAAACGTTAGCAAAACACAAAATTTTATCTAGTTTACAAAAACGGGTACTTTTTAAAGTCTCGAATCTCTGAAACTATAAGACCTACGGTAATGCATGTTAGCTCAACTTGTTGGAAATTTATTAGTCTTTAAACATTTATTTACATATGATACCAAAAACGTAAGGTTTTTTAAATAAAAATCAGAAACTAAAAAATGGCCGTAAATTTCGCAGTTTTTCACGTACTACCCAGCTAGCACAACTTTTTTTTGCTTGCAAAATATGGTTTTATACTGTCCTATGGTGTCTAAACAACATACCAAAAATGCAGCGATACTACTTGATTTGCGAGTTTAGGGTAAAATTATGTACGATTTGACCGTACTTCCTTCTGTATAAAAAACTTTACATCTACTTATAAACCCATATCAGAAACACATCATTGCACAACATCAGCATACCCGGCTGCGACATTTTTAAAACTTATTACATCCACTGGAAAGCTAAAACCGGAAACTGAGCGGCGGAAGTGGCCGGCGGCCATGTTGTCTG
Source organism: Thaumatotibia leucotreta (assembly GCA_025490895.1). Lineage (NCBI taxonomy): Eukaryota > Metazoa > Arthropoda > Insecta > Lepidoptera > Tortricidae > Thaumatotibia > Thaumatotibia leucotreta. The sequence goes on from JALPQI010008711.1 coordinate 3,892, forward strand.
CGGCTGAACTTCCGGTTCCGCCGCCGGTTGTCTTCCTGCTGAAGTTGTGTAACACTTAGCATGTTTTTAAACATGTCGCGTTGCACGGGAAATGCATTAGGGTTCGGGAGTGCCGTTGTAGATACATCAATATGTCATACGAGAACGTACAAGGTGCCCATGAGGAAAGGGAAAAATTCTAACGGCACGGCATATTCCTGAGACTAAAAGAAGCAAAAAATGTTAAATGAGTTTTGGTCAAATCTGCAAAATATCTTTTGTTTTCGTTTTTTTTTTTGATGTTTTATTAATACACAAAAAAAAGGATTCTATTAATCAAAGTATCGCAAAAAATGCACTTCAAAGTTTTTTTTTACATTTGCTAAGTAATTAAAGATATTTTTGTTCATTTGATGTCTGTCAATTAAGTGTGACAAGACTAAGACAACATGGTGACAAAATCGTTTCCTAAAATGCGTTTATCATAGCGTAACGGTCTAAAATGGTATTAAGAAAAAATCTCTTAAAATAGACTGAATCCAGAAAACTTCATATGACATTTTTAACTTCAAATTAGGTCAGAAATCCGCTGTTGAATTATTTCCCTTTCCTCATGGGCACATTGTATACCAGGCGTTTCCTATAACTAGAGTAATCAATTTAAAAGCCTGAGTTAAAGCTCTAACTCTAAAACTAACTAACACTCTAAAATATTATCGAACCGGGTTACTCAGGTAATTTGAGTCGATGATTACTCGTCGTGAGTACACGTCTCCTGATGATCGGGCTTTGACCGACGGTGCTCCGGACGAGGCCCCTATTAATGGGTCGAAACATGTCGAGCAATCATCGACCTTAATATGTTTGCGACCCTCTAGCTGTAATTAACTAACACTTGTTAAATTTTTTAAAATAATTGTTGGTAAAATTATTAGAGTAACATTAAAATTCGAACGCGCAATGTTTTGCGAAATCTGCGTTTGCTCTGTGATGTTTGTAAGGTGACAAGCAAATTGTGTTTAGTACAAATACTTGTTCATTGGTCAATTTGGTCCTGGCTTTTTTCTATGTACCTATTATACAGGGTGAAATTTAATTCGTGAATCGTAATGTTTTTCTAACTCTATGAATAACTAACAATTGGATGCCCCACAAGTTACCTACTTAAAAATAGTTTTTTTTTCTTTAATTTTTGGTGGCTTTTTTTTAATTTTTAAGGTGATTGTAAGAAATTATAACGATTATTTAAGCTATTTAAAACGTCAAATGTAATGAATATTGTTTAATTTTTAACGAAATGACAAAATTGTCGTTATTAATTACTTCAAGTTGAAGATGTAATTTAAATTGTTCAATTAATTTGTCTATTTAAATGATTTTTTTTTAATATTCTAAAGCCAAAAAATACAAAAACACAAGCCCCACAAAATACAAAAAAATAACATGTCCATTTTTAAGTAACTTGTGGGGTATTTAATTGTTCGTTGTTTATAGAGCTAGAAAAACATATTACGATTCACGATTTAAATTTCACCCTGTATATCTATCATAGAATGTGGCCAAAATTAAGTGCATCATCTACCGTTGCCAGGTTTTGGGACTCAGAATATCCCTTCCCTCCCCCTACCTCCTAAATTGTTTTTTTTAATATTTATAGCAGGCTGTACGGAGCATAAGACTCGATAACTCACTTAGTCATAGTACTTAACAATCTCGGCCAAAGCTTTATTCTCTTCATTTTACATTTATTGGAAATATGTTCGTTGGCTTTTATAATAAAGGTGAAAACTCAGGCGGACTCGTAATTCAATTAAAAATACTTTTAGCAAAATATTTGGAACTAACTTTGTTTTGCTTGGTTGCCCCTGATATGTGTTTTAGTACAATGTAACGTCTGCAAAGAAAATAAATTCCTACGTAAAAAGTTACGGCTCCAAATAATAGAGGTACATCGGTACATCTTTAGATCAGAGTCGATATCTATACATTTTAGTCACATGTAAGCGATTTATAATGAGAACAAGAGGGTAATTGGGCCAATCCACTTTTACATCGACATATTTTCTGTCTCGAGCATTATTTTTCATGAACTTACAAATGTACGTCAATTAATACTATACCTACACATATTTACAACGAAAAGCCGTTGGAACCTAAATGTATCGATGTAATCCTATTTTTTTCTAGCAAACTTGATGAAATTGTCACCAGCGCTACGTGATTCTATGCGATTATTCTGTCGCACCAATCAAGTCATTACCATTCCCAAATTATTGATGCGTATAAATAGTGGAGTCATTTTCGGTTATCTTATAGCAGACGCATGTCTGTCTGCTATTTTGGCATAATAGTCTCGTTTGCTTTTATAAAACGGAAAATAAAGTGGTGATAGTAATGAACAATAAAAACACGTAAAAAATCGCACAGAAACACCCACAAAATAGTGTCGATCGAAAAGTTGATTGGCCCAATTACCTTTTACGTATGAAATCGGAGTTTTAATCATACCCCCTTATTCATAAACTTCTCCTAACTGTACAAGCCGCTAAGTATTGTTTATTCCTTTCAAATTCATCAATATGTGTATAAGCTGAAAGAGACAAAAAATACTTAGCGGCTTGTTAAGTTAGGAGACGTTTATGGATAAGGGGTACATATTATACGTAGGTATATATTTATGTTTTAAATCATACTTTTACTGATATAGCTATCAGTAAAAGTATGATTTAAAACGGAGTAGTTACCATGTAAATTGCAATTATAGAGCACGTGATATTTCGGCACTATTGCTAATGCCAACTTCATGGAGTAACTCAAAGCGGAGTAAAACAAAACTTATATAGTCAGTAAAAGTGTCATATTTGCAGTTGATTACTGACACACACTCACACAGCTGGGTGGGTAATTTTTCGAAAATAATTGTGGCGGAGAAAATACTCTCCAATCGCTACTCGTTTATCGACGTTATTGGGACCATTGCCTTATCATTTAAATTTAAAATTGCTTGGCCCCTAAAAGTCTGTCGATAAGCGAGCCTAATATAATTATAATTATTTAAAATAAATACCGTGAACTGGGGTTACTTTGAACTTTGGGGTTACATTGATAAAAACTTCTTTTATTTTTTAATCGCGAATATCTTCCGTTACCAAACGCATCTGTATATATTATATTTTTTTAAGTCTGGCAAGAACGATAGTTATCCTTATTAATTGTTTAGACACTTTAAATGAGTACGGTTGTTAGAATAGCGTATCACGTGTTTATATTTACGTATTCTTTTTGCTATTTTTCGTGTATAAAATAACTTCTGAACTAACAATAAGTGTAGTGAGGTAAGCGGTTGTTAATCAAAATTAACTTGTGGGGCATTTCACGCCAAGCGGGCAGCGAAAAAGGGGTCAGGTCACAGAATTTGCTGAAATTTGGCATAGTTGTACTGGTTAATGTAAAAAAAAATTGCACATTTTTACTTTTTTTTTATTCGACTTCATTTCCGGTTTAGAAGCATTCAAATTATTCGAGAAATTTGAAGAACTGTTTTTTTAGGGTTCCGTAGCCAAAATGGCAAAAACGGAACCCTTATAGATTCGTCATGTCCGTCTGGCCGTCTGTCCGTCTGTCACAGCCGATTTACTCGGAAACTATAAATGCTACAGTAACGAAATTTGGTAAGGATATGTGTTGTATGAACCGCTACAGGATTATGATACTAAATTGTAAAAAAAACATTGGGGTGGGGGCCCTCCATACATGTAACTGAGGGATAGAAAAAATTTTTTAGTTGTATATAAGCAAGGGGGGTGTTAATAGAAAGGCCTTTGAAAATGATATGAAGGTTTATAAATCAAATTTTTATTTAAGCAAATCGTTTTCGAGATATCAGCTCTCAAAGTCTGAAAAATGTGTCCCCCCCCCCCCTCTATTTTTTAAACTACGCAATATAAAATTCAAAAAAAAATATATGTTATGCACATTAACAAACTCTATCAACGATTTTTAGTTTGATTAAATTATCTTGTATAGTTTTTGAGGTAGGTTGATTTAACTGTATTTTTTTAATAATAAATTGATAATGGTACGGAACCCTTTGCGCGCGAGTCCGACTCGCACTTGGCCGGTTTTTTTTTAAAAGCTGTAGCCGCTATTAAAATATAATTAAAAAAATATGGTAAGCAGTGTTTATGTTATACTGTAAGATGATGTTTATTGCAGTTTTAATAATTTAAAAAAAAAACTTTTTTTCATACTTTATTCCGGAAGTGAAAATTTTAATTCAAATTTGGACAAAGTTCGGTATTTTTGAAAAAAATTTTTTGTACTTCTAATTGTAGCTTATATTTCATAATAAATACGTAAACATTTTGAGAACGTGATCTGCATTCATTTTGGAGAAAAAGGTAGTACAGTGCAGCAACGCCACTCTGAGCGTCGTACTGGCGATCTCTTCTGTTGACCGTTTTACAAGTTAATTCGTTCTATCCTCAAATTTTCATCAATTAAAATACATTAACGTAACATACCAAGATGTCTAGTATATAATTAAACATATTTTTAAATCTATAATATAAATGTACTTATAACTAAAATATATTTAAAAATGAAAATAGTTGACTACACTTAACTAGTAGCACCAAACGTACCTCCTGGCGCCATCTCTTGTGTATTGAAAGAGTTTCTTAGACATTGATTACTTTTGACGTTATTTGCGAGAGCGAGATAGATAATAACGAATCATTCAATTTTTCCGTTATTCTTTTAGTGACGCTTATGCCCGCTTCGCAGTCGGTACGGTTTTTGAATTGTGAACGTGTGGTTGTGAAAAATACTTAAATATTATTTCATGTTGTGATTTATTACGTTGTGACACTATGAATTACTACGGTAATAAATGTTTTAACCCTTTTTAAAAAAAAAAAGTAAAAAAGTAAAAATATTTTATTGAAAAAAGTTTTAAGGTCGATTCACAATTTGACAGTGACTCCCACACTAGGCTAAGCCTGTATCGTGGAAATCAAAAACATTGAGAGGTTGCCTGTAACAATGCGGCATATGAACAAAGTGCATGCAGTCTTATAGTAACTATTAATTAAATAAGGACACTAAAAATAGAGTGATGTTAATAATTTTATATTCTAAACAGTAAGATCAGATAAATGCCAAACGTTTTACATTTAAATTTATATTTGTGTGTGATGAACATAGTGAGTGCGAGTGTAAATTGATGTATGATGTGTAAGTGAGTGTGTGGATGTGAATGTGTGTGTAGGATTAGAATTATGTAAGATGAATGCACGAATATCCCTCTATAAGAATGGAAGACTGCAATAGAGGGTTAAGTTCAATTAAGTCAAAAACTGACACTACCTTTGCCACGGTCCTAAAGAAAGCAAAACCTCCGACTCGTTGTAGGTTAGGGACAATAAGAATTGACGAACTGTTGTCTTAGCCTTATTTAGATTACAGTGCTTAAGATCACATTTCTTTAGGATAGCATTATAGATATGCGGGAAGATAAACGATTTAAAACGTCTAGCAAACCTACTGCTGACTCGAGGAACCGGGGCCTTGAAAACACGCTGATTTAGCATACTAGGGTATGAAGAAGAATTAATTACATGTTTATGCATGTAAATTGCGACCCGCATGAGAAACAGTCTGCGCACGCTGAAAACACCAGTCTCTCTGAAAAGGAGTTCTGTGGAAAACTGTCTTGGTTTGCGCAGAGATACCTTCAAAACCGCTCTTTGTGATCTTTCTAGAGATATTAGGGTAGACTTGTTACAAGCTCCCCAGGCAAGAATACAGTAATTGAGCACAGGTTGACAAAGCGCCAGATACACCAGTTTCAATAACTGTTTATCAGCAACGTCCCTTAAGAATCTCATCGTATAAATAAGTTTGCGAACTCTGGAAGAAGCTAAAGTGATGTGTTTTTTAAAATTAAGGTTTTCGTCCAAGGTGATGCCGAGGTACTTGATACAGTTTACTCTTTGTATACAGACAGGCAGAAGGGCATCGCTATCGGAGTCTTCAATTGCGAGACTGTTCATGAGTACAGGAGGTCGCGATCGAGCACTTTTATGGAAGCATAGGAACTGCGTTTTGGCTGCATTCAAAGTCAAAAGGTTTCGCTCCAACCAGGTTGTCACCTTACGCATACCCACTTTGGCTATCGTACCCACATCCTGCCATGAGCCAGCGTGAAATAGTATGGCTGTATCATCGGCATAGCATATGATCTCACTGTTACGAAGTTCGAGAGACATTATGTCATTAATATACACAGTGAACAGCGTTGGACCTAATATGCTGCCCTGCGGCACGCCAGATGACACATATTTTAAGTCACTATAGTGCTCATCAACTTTCACTCGTTGGTTTCTATTCTGGAGATAACTTGAAAACCAATCGAGTGCTAAACCACGAATGCCGAAGCGCTCCAGCTTTGCAAGGAGGATAGGAATCGAGACTGTGTCGAATGCCTTTGCCAAATCTAGAAAGACACCGACACAGCAACGACCGCTGTCGAGATGGGAAGCGATGGTATCAGTCAGAAAAGTTACAGCCTCCTCAGTCGACTTACCCTGTCGAAATCCATACTGGTGGTCTGCCAGGAGTTTATTTGACTCCAAGAATCGAACCAGCCTTTTATTTAATACTCGTTCCAGGAGCTTTGAGAAGACTCCTAGCAGAGATATGGGACGAAAATTACCAGGGACATTAGAAAGACCGCCCTTGTGAACGGGAATCACGGTAGCTGTCTTCCAGGCCTGTGGGAAGGAACCCGACGAGATACTTAAGTTAAAGATGGCGGCTAGTGGTTCAGCTATGATTTCTCCAATTTCTTTTATGAGTCCATTACTAACCCCATCAAAACCCGGAGCACTATCTACATTAAGGAGTTTAATAAGCCCAAGAATTTCTTTGGCATCGGTTGGGTCTATAAAAAATGTTTTGAAGGATCTACTAACACATACCTCACGAGCCAAAGAATTCTCAGTCTCATTCAGCCTCTGCAGAATGGAGTCAGCAAGTTGAGAGCCTACCGTCGAAAAGAACGTGTTACAAATGTTTAGAGATTCAACGGGAGTGGCACCGGAATTTAACAGGTTTTCAGATGCTGGCAATTTAACAGATTTGTGGGAGATACGATTTATGGCCTTCCAGAGTCTCTTTGGTTCATTCCTGTTATCCGTTAACTGTTTCCTATCGTACTCCTGTTTTAATTTCCTGAGCAGGGAAACGTAAAAATTTCTGTAGCGGGTGTAAATTAACTTTTTCATACCATTACCAGGATCTTTACGGGCTGCCAAATGTAATTTGTCCCTATGTTTTGAACATCTAATCAATCCCGGGGTCATCCAAGGCTGCAAAGTGGCCGTAGAGCGGCTGACAATTTGCAGCCTTGAGCACTTGGTTATGGCGTCCTTTAATATGGCAGAGAACAGTTCCACTGTATCATCTAGATTTGATCCAGTGAAAATGGGAGACCAGTCGGTATCTCTTAGCTCAGACCTCAGGATATCGTAATCAATTTTCACCTTAGTGCGTTGTTTCTTAGTCGGTTTAGCAGTTTCGAACGAAAGCCCTATCATGGTAACATCATGATCTGTTATGTCAGTCGTACATACAATTGACTCTGCATTTGATTTCGATGGTATAAAAATATGATCTAGACAAGTTGTTTGGTGAGTGGCGATGTCGATACCAGCAAGGAGGCCATGTTCAGCCAGCATACACAGGTAGTCTGAGCACTGGGGGTTAGCTTGAGCTGCGCCTAAAATATCAATATTCATGTCACCAGCCAGAACTAAACCAGAATCACCGTCATGGGCTTTTAATACTGAATCAAGCGATTGGATAAAGGTAGCAAGGTTCCGAACACTTGGAGACCTGTAAACCGCTACAAGGGTGAATATGCCTGGAACCTGAACAAGAATACAATTTGCCTCAGCGATATTCGGCTCTGAGAAAATTGGACACCATTTATTATTAATATACACAACTATGCCGCCAGACTTATTAATTACTTTATTGGAGTTAAAGGAGTGGTAGCCCTGCAACTGATTTATCGTAGAATGACCATTTATCCAACACTCACTCAGGACTATAGCGTCAAATTCAAAGTTTAGGCGCTTTTTTAATACGAGGAAATTATCGAAATTTTTATTGATACTTCTTATGTTTAGGTTTAAGATTTTGAGATTGTACTTCATTAATATGTGCTTACAGTTTTCGGGAAAAGAAATAGTATGGCATTTCAATTCATAAGTTTTATCGATGTTATTTAAGAGTTCTAAATCGCCTTTGATGAGTAATTGGTAAAAGGAGAGAATAAAACAAACAGTGGAAAGCTACGGCCATACTCAGAAAATGATTTAATTTAAATACAATAATTCTGAAAGTCATTCGTACAAAAAGTTGCACCTTACATGTCTTGAAGTATATGTATATGTGTAAGTGTATGTGTGGGGTGAGGTTGTGAGAGTGGAAATGGAAGACGTATACAAAAGGTTTTGCCCAAGTGTTAAATATTTTATAACACATAATTATTAAACTGAAAAAACAGGTTACAGAAATAATAAAGACAGCAAGATCTTGAACGCAACTACCACTAATATCGTCTATATCATAATGGACCGCCAGCACCGGGCTGGGCAGAAGCAGTGGAGGGAAGTAGCGCCGTGAGATCTTCTTCAGACCGGATATGGATCGCCGGACTTCCGCGGCCCGCGTCCTGTTTCCGCACGAAGATGTTGCCATTTCGCACCCAGCAGTGCTTGTAACCGTGATCCTTTGCAAAGGCCCGGGCGTTGCGAAATAAATGTCGATTGTTACTGGTAAGGCGCTCATTTATGTAAACCTTCATGTTCGAGCCCCGCCCGGTGATGTCGCCACTCTTGATGTTTCGGCGCACCTTGGCTTGTTTTAAAAATTCGTCGCGTTTGGCACGTCGAACGAAGGAAACGGTTACAGGCCGAGGCAAATTTGACTTTTGTTGGGAAGCATTTTCTGAGTTCGTCTGGCGCTTGGGGCCAACGCGGGACACGTGGACCAGGTCCGTGTCATGAAGATCAATGCCTAACTTTACTGCAGTAGTAAGCACGAGGTGATAGGGGTTTTCTTCGGGGGTCTCCTCGATACCATATACTTCTATGTCGTTGCGTAGGTTGGCCTGCGCCTGATTGTCCAATCGTAATTGAAGGTCCGCTACCGTTGCCCTCAGAAAAGTGTTTTCGCTTTCTAATTTCTCTAACTTTTTAAGTCTTGTGTCATAGCCAGACATCTGTGCACCTAGACCATCCAGGCGGTCATTGATCGACTTCAGCATATCATCTGTATTTTTTCGCCAGAGACAGATTTCCGCAGATAGCTGCTGCAGGGCGACGGTGACGTCCTCAGTGTCCTCACACCTGGAGACAGGTCGTGGCTGAGATTGAGCTTTTTTCCTGAACGTAATGTTCTCTGGCGCCCCTCGAACTGGGGTGTGGGAGTTATCCCCACCTCTTTTAGCTGCGGCTGCACAGTCAGGGCAAGCCCACAACTTTATTTGTTCGTCTGTAAGTCGGGCCTTGTTAGCACAAGGCTCTGCATGGTATATCTTTCGGCAGTCCTCCATGGTACACGGTATTGTGTCTTCATCGTCTAAGCTCATAAAACAGCCGGCACAACTCATGATGATCTCTCGTTAAGTAATCACGAACGAGAGACGGTAAGCACTGAGCGTTAAATGCCACTGGAAATGTAAATGACGTAAGTGCCGTGGGTTTTGCAGGTTCTTATGACGTTTTGCAATTCACTGTCCACTACAAATAGTTAACATTCGCTTTAAACCGGTGATTTTGGCTAGATATTTGTTAAACGAAGTATGATGCTTCACTAATACCACGTCTTATTGTTCACAATATTATGATTTCAGGTCTGTTTTTGTTTAAATTGGCACTGGAAGCAAAATTTATCACCCCGTCGCGGTAGCAACGCTTTTTATTGAGTCTATACAGCGAGTGTGAAACTATAGGGCGTAAGCGCCATGAAATTGTTGGCGCTTATGATGTTTTGCAATGCACTGGATTTGTTGTTGTAATGTCTGTTGTTTTTATTTTAATTTTCTTTAGATATTAGTCACAAAACGGGCTAACACTTGACTAGCACCACACAGTAATGTTTAAAACTTATTTACACTTCTGTTTTTGTTTAAATAGTCACGGTATAATCACTTAGATGCCGTTGAATATTTTTTGTCAACGGAGCTACCGTAAACAGCTGTCGCTCGCACTTCGAGCCGCGCGGGTATATGTTTTAAATTGCCGATTCATCGCAAGACAAAAAATATTAGAAAAATTTCGGTTACTTTAGCTGGAAAGTGGAGAGTGTCGTCTAATGCTTACGTTTGCGAGAGCTGCAGGAAACGTCTGTTAAACGAAACGCCACCACCACAAATTATACAGACAGATATTACGGAACCAGTGTTATCGCAGAGTAGCGTCACCTCCAGTGAATGTTCACAGAACCTTAAAGTAAAAATGTTGAGGAATTTACGGAATGCTTAGCCGAGATTAATGCCATTATTGAGGAATCACAAGTTCAATTTGCCTATATTTTAGGCGATCTGAACGCGCACCCAGGTGCGAGGTTTGGTAAGCAATTGGCCGAATTTTGTAATGATATGCTGTGGGAATGGGCGGATTACAATAAATTAAGTAGCAAAGATGACCTATACACTTTTCAATGTGCAGCTACTGGCAGCAGGAGATGGTTAGACCACTGCGTGACAACCAAGGCTGCTTGGGACTCGGTTGTAGACGCGTACGTCACTTATGACGTCACCACGTCTGATCACCATCCATTAAATATTGTATGTGATATTTCTGGAGTTGCTTTGGGTCTACCCCCCTCCTGTACGCCTGATTCATTAAAATATGTAAAATGGGGAGAGAGGACAATTAGCCAGATAAACACGTATGGTGAATTTTGCTTTGCTAACTTGGACTTATTTTCCAAGTTCTATACTTGTGATTGTGACAATGTTTTATATTGTGGACACTTACAAAATCATTATAATTTGATCGATGAGCACTACCGACATATTGTTGATGTACTTCAAAATGCAGCAATTGTAAGCTCTAGTTCAGTATGTAATAAGCGGAGTCGCCATAGAAAGGTGCCTGGTTGGAATTTCCACGTTAGGGACAGCCACGAGAGAGCGAGGTTGTACTTTCGGTGCTGGATGGTTGCTGGGAGGCCCTCTAGCGGTACGGAATATGATAATATGCGTGAGAGTCGTGCAGTATTTAAAAATAAACTAAAATGGTGTCAAAGAAATGAAGAGAGTATTAAATTGAATATTTTGGCCCTATATCGAAAAAACAAAAATTTTAACAAGTTTTGGAATGCAACCAAGAAGTTAAATGGTAAGCCAAGCCTACCTGTATCCGTGGAGGGCTGTCAGGAACCGTCTGGTATAGCCGAGATATTTGCAAAAAGATTTAAGGTGAGCCCCATGCCCACAGAGCGCGTGCTCGATACTGAAGATAGTCACGATGATGTAGTCTTAGAATTTACATGTGAGGACATCTCAAAAGTCATACGTAGTATGAAACGTGGCAAATCACCAGGGCACGACGGCCTCAGTGTCGAGCACATACTCTGGGCCAGCGACAAGATTTTTATGCATCTATGCCGTCTATTTAATCTGTGTATTAAATATAGTTATTTACCTGAGGCACTGATGCGCACTACTGTAGTACCTATTGTCAAGAATAAAACGGGCGACCTTGGCTCTGCATCTAATTACCGGCCTATTTCATTAGGTACTATATTAGGTAAAATACTGGAGCGTCTCCTACATCCTGAACTGCTTAAAAACATTAAAATCGATGACGCGCAGTTTGGTTCCCGTCCCGGGCTCTCGACGGATTCTGCTGTATTCAGTCTGAAAAGCACCGTAAGCTACTACACAACGCGACAAACGACGATCTACGCATGCTTTTTAGACCTTAGCCGTGCATTTGACCTCGTCAACTATGACATTCTGTGGGCGAAGCTACGGGCGTCCAGCGTCCCGAATAAAGTAGTTAACCTGCTGAGATTCTGGTATGGAAACCAAACAAATATTGTTAAATGGGGCGACGCAACTTCTAACAAGTATAGGCTAGAGTGTGGGGTCCGCCAAGGGGGGGTTACATCGCCGGACCTGTTTAACCTGTACGTGAATGGCCTGATTGAGGAGTTGAGGAGCACTGATGTCGGCTGTCACGTAGGAAATGTATGTGTAAACAACCTAAGCTATGCGGACGATATGGTGCTGCTCAGCCCCTCGATCAAAGCGTTGAGGAAGCTTCTTTCGGTCTGTGAGCATTATGGTAATGCACACGGATTGAAATATAATGCTTCCAAGACAGAAATGATGGTGTTCGCGTCGGGTGCTGGTCCGGACAATGTGCCTGATGTGTTTTTGTATGGGTCGAAAATTAATGTGGTTAAGCAATTCAAGTATTTAGGACATTTGTTAACGGATCGGCAGCAAGATGACATGGATATTGAGCGCGAAAGGAGAGCTCTCGCGGTCAGAGGCAACATGCTCGCTCGACGGTTTTCCAAATGCAGCAAGGACGTAAAAACCACACTATTCAAGGCGTACTGCTTAGGTATGTACACCTCACAGTTGTGGATATGCCACCGCTCATGGTAAAGGGCCATGCGATGGTCTTGGCGGAAATTTAAAAAGATTGGCGACTCGAGCAAGCCTTCAATTGCCAGCAAACAAGGCAATTACAACCCCTGAAAGGTTATATGAATGGGCAAAATCCGCTTTGACTGAAACAGTTGTATGTTATTCTTCTAAGGAAGATTTGCAACTGCAAAGAGTGCTGTTAAAGGAGCGTTTCCAATCTGCCGTGACCATCTCTGGTACTAAAAAGTATCACGTTTTTATACCAAAAACCAATGGCCTGATTGTAAAGCGAACCAGCAATAGTGAGAATCAGAAATTTGTAAAAGTGACAAAATGATTAATGTATTTTGATGGCTATTAAAAGTTCAACCATTTATCATTTTTTATTTCATATCATATTATGTATAAACCAACAAAAAATTAAATCTGTGATACGCATTCATAAAAAAAAAATATATATATATATATATATATATACCCTTTTTTAAAGTTCTGCTTTGCCGCCAGTACGACGCTCAGAGTGGCGTTGCTGCACTGTACTACCTTTTTCTCCAAAATGAATGCAGATCACGTTCTCAAAATGTTTACGTATTTATTATGAAATATAAGCTACAATTAGAAGTACAAAAAATTTTTTTCAAAAATACCGAACTTTGTCCAAATTTGAATTAAAATTTTCACTTCCGGAATAAAGTATGAAAAAAAAAGTTTTTTTTTTAAATTATTAAAACTGCAATAAACATCATCTTACAGTATAACATAAACACTGCTTACCATATTTTTTTATTTATATTATAATAGCGGCAACAACTTTTCAAAAAACAGTTCTTCAAATTTCTCGAATATTTCGAATGCTTCTAAACCGGAAATTAAGTCGAATAAAAATAAAATAAAAATGTGCAATTTTTTTTTACATTAACTAGTATAACTATGCCAAATTTCAGCAGATTCTGTGACCTGACCCCTTTTTCGCTGCCCGCTTGGCGTGAAATGCCCCTTGTCACAATTGTGTTTAGGTATACAAATATAACGTTTTTGGGGTCTTCAATTCAAACTAAGTACTTATAACAATTGTTTTTATGCAATGGGGTGTCTTTGATCACCTACATGGGGTCACATTGGTCAGAATCTTACGTATAGTTGGTTATGGTATGTCTATCCATTTGACTGTTTATTTTATAAGAAGATTGTTCTCTCTTCAATGTTTGATTTTTGTTTTTAATAAAGTTGAATACTGAAGTTTTTTTAATAATATATCGGGGTTACTTCGATCACAAATATTTGATCAAAATAACCCCAAAACGACGTATATTGTTGAAACTTTTGATACTGCGAACGGATTTATTTATTTTCTTAGGAGAAATTACTCCTGTAAGGGTTCACATTCAATTACCCTAAAAAAACATAAGGTATCAAGGTAATCCCAATGTCAGTTTAACTTTGATCACAACGTTTTATTTTTCTATCTTCATACATTTTTAAAGTATCGTTTTAAATTTTTTTACCGAGAAAGATAACAAAAAGTTGATGTTACTATTTTATTTTTGGATTTTTTTACTCCTAATTTTAGAAGATATTGAAGTTTAAACTTTAAAATTGATCAATGTAACCCCAGTTTACGGTGTCATGCGACTAATCGATTTAGTGCCACGAAGTTCAATGAAGGCCGTTGTGGGTACCTACTAAGCGATGATAATGGGCATTTTCACTTTTTGGGTCACCCAATTAGTGTGAAGTTAAAAAACCTCAATTTCAGTCAGTTTTGTAACGACAATTAAGCACTAAATTTCGATAATAACTCGGTTTTGGTGTTGATTTTTCAAACTATAAGCCACATTATAATATAGCTACGCCGATCAAGTTTCAATTCCTAAAGATATTGTACTAAACTGTCGTTACAAAGCTGACTGCAATTCAGGTTTTTTTCTTTTCATGCTAACTGAGTGACCCTAAAAGTGAAAATGCCCTAATAGGTAGGTATATATTATGTACCAATATTTCTTGTATGGGTGAATCCACTTTTTTCCGTCTGTTATTGCCATGGTTACGGTCGCCTGAGTCACGCTGGTTATATGCAGAATTATGCTACTTAATTTATGCAAAGCAAATATGCAAGTAATTCATGTCTGTATGTGGCCCATTGAGGAAAGAGCTTATTAACACCAGAAAAATGTATGTATGCATAGTTTAAGTTGCATAATTTTGCATAAAACCAGCGTGACTCAGGTGACCGTAGCCATGACAATAACAGACAGAAAAAAGTGTTTCACCCATATTGGCAGTGCTGTCGGTATAATACTAACTATCATCACTTCAGTGCTAGGCCGTTATGAAGTCAATCCTGACACCTGTCATTTCAATACATTATGTGTTAAAAAGTGACATTGAACTGACAGCTGTACGGTAGACTTCATAGGTCGAGCACTGTAAGTTGTAATAAAATATTATTTTGCTGTCCGCCGCTTGTTTTGCAGACGCTCCCGCCGAGCGCAACTAAGTTACCCGTCATTGACAGCATAATGCAGCACTCATTGATCGAACAACCCTGTTAGCCGGTAATGTACGGTGAACAATGTTAGCGGAACGAATATTCTTTAAATTAAAATTTATTCATTTATAGAACGGCGTTTTCTATACCAACTATTGGCCGTGAGGTGGCTGTAAGGATGCATTTGTCACCATCCCAACTCTTCCCGCGGGTGTCGTAAACTCGTACGAGCCGAGTAAGGGATCGAAGTGTCTCTGACCATTCTTTGATAGAAGATTGATGATGGGCAGCAGCGTCATCATAGTTGACACATTACTGCGATCGCCAACCCGCTTACCCAGCGTGGCGGCTTTGCATTTACCTTCGAATGCGTCTATACGCATAGTTAATAGGAGAGGCCTACGTCCAGCAGTGGACTGAGATAGGCTGATTATGGATGACGTGAACGATGTTGGCGTAAGCTTTTATGAGTAATTAAATAGATGTGAGTTTTGTTGCGACGCAAATGGACCATTTTCAGCAGACAGGGTCACAATTCTCTGATGTGATAAAGGTATAATATATATTTTAGTCTAGAGCCTGCAGCCCTACCGCGAAAACGAAATTTCGTCAGCCTCTGTAGCCTAGTTGGTAGTGACCCTGCCTACGAAGCTGGAGGTTCCGGGTTCGAATCCCGGCGAGGGCATTCTTTGTGTATTTATTTATCACAAATGTTTGTTCCTTGGTCGTGGTTGTGTATGTATCTAAGTACCAATACGTATCTATCTATTATATATATATCGGCACCTGGTACCCACACCACA
Organism: Thaumatotibia leucotreta; assembly: GCA_025490895.1. Classification (NCBI taxonomy): domain Eukaryota; kingdom Metazoa; phylum Arthropoda; class Insecta; order Lepidoptera; family Tortricidae; genus Thaumatotibia; species Thaumatotibia leucotreta. The sequence continues at coordinate 19,838 of JALPQI010008711.1, forward strand.
AACCTTAATTGAGCTTACCGTGGGACCAGGTTGATTTGTGTAAGATGTCCCAAGATGTTTATTAAGATATTTATTATTTATTAGTTGAATAAAGCAAAAGTCGGTATTTAAGTAAAATTTACGATTAGTTTACTAATAATTATATTAAAAGTACTCAACTAAATTGCTAGCGACGAAACAGCTAAAGTTTCGCCTCGCCTATAGCCATAAAATACTGAAGCATGTGTTAAATGTTATTTAAATTATAATGTAACCCAAAATTGCCCCTGAAGAAGAAACTTCATAAATTAGCACGTAGTGATAGTTTGTTCCACACTGCACCGGTATAAATAGAATAAATAAATAAAACATCACGGGACAATCTTCAGCCTCTGTAACCTAGTTGGTAGTGATTTCGCCTACGAAATTAAAGGTTCCGGGTTCGAATCTCGGCGAGAGCACTATTTGTTTAGTAATTTATTTATCACAAAAATTTGCTCCTTGGTTAGTGGTCGTATTTAAGAATCTACTATCTATTGTATATATTGACACTTAGTATCCACATTACAATTGATTGAGCTTACCCTTGGACTTGGTCGATTTGTGTAAGATAAATAAATAAATATCTTCGGACATCTTACACAAATCAACCTAGTCCCACGGTAAGCTCAATTAAAGCTTGTGATGTGGGTACCAAGCGACGTTATATACCGGGTGGCTCATTCAAATCGGTCAGTATGGGAAAGTCTGAAACTATAAGACATAAGAAGATTGTTCTTAGGAACCATGTCATTGATTTTGATAATAAGGAAACTGCGCTGATAAATACGAAAAAAAAAATTTTTTTTTCTTAACATTTGACACAATAAACACCTAGTAAAATAAATTTAAGTACGTGAAAACAATGAATTCCATTCATTTTAGACATCATATTTCTTAGAGACATTTACTGCTTAAGACCTAGACAAACGCAGATATCGTTTGTCATAGAAATAGTGTATGTTTATTTTTTCAAAACAACCGGGTTCGATTCCCTGGCTGGGTACAGTTTATTTTTCAAATGTATGAATGCAGTTTTTCTTTTTATCAAAATCGATGACATGGTTCCTAAGAACAAATATTCGTATGTCTTATAGTTTCAGTCTTTCCCATACTGACCGATTTGAATGGGCCACCCTGTATAATAGATAGATACTTCAATACATAGACAGCCATGACCAAAGAACATAATATATATTAGTGATAAACAAATACACAAATAATACATCAAATAAAACTTAATTTCATTTCAAATCAAGCAGTAAGTACACAGTGGAATATGCCACGCCGCTAACTAGGTGTTAAATCACGCGCACGAATGTTTACTGAGATTTACTGTGTTCATCGCGCACTTGGGTAGAGGACATGGATATTATTTCACTTATTCACAAAATGGCTCTATTTTATTTTGTGGAACTACTCAAATAATTTTATAGCGGACATAATTTGCGTAAAATAGAGAATCATCATCAGCCTATGTTAGTCCACTGCTGGATGTAGGCCTCTCCTATTAACTATGCGGATAGTCGCATTAGGAGGTAAATGCCCCTAATCGACACGCTGGGCAAGCGGATTGGCGATCGCAGTAATGTGTCCACTATGGTGACGCTGCTGCCCATCATCAATCTTGTAGAATGGTCAGTGACACTTCAATCCCTTAGTCGACTCTTACGACACCCGCATGAGGAGTTGGGGTGGTGACAAATGTATTCTTACTGCCGTCACCACACAAAATAGAGAATGGACACTACTAAATCCGAGGGCCGTAAGATTTAAGGATGATTTTTAATTTTTTACTAATAATCCATTACACAAAAGTCGATTGCTCTCCCAGTTGCCTACATACATACATGTGTAACCAACCTATCAAAAAATCGACTCTTATAAACTAGTTTAAACTAACGAGTTCATTTATTTTAGCCCGCGAACATCAACAGTTAGGCCCTCGAAGAACTACCATTAAGTTAGGTAGTAAGTGCGGAACGCAATATACAATGTGTCACCATAACCCGAGCCGAAAATGGGTAATTATAAGCATTATTAGCGATCATTTTCAACTATTAATTGTTGACAAATATTCAAATTAACTGTATAATCAATTTTATTTCCTTCGAACGATCAATGTAATGCGTTTACTGCTTACTTGTCGAACGCTACGAGTGGCTGCTATATTATGTGTATTATTGTAAAACCTTACTTAACGTTACTTAACGAACTATTTTGAAGTACACTGCTTCACACCGAAATTTTCTTAGAAAGTTAACTACCTACTGTTAAAATTAGAATCAAATAATGTTCACAGTTTGTCTAGATATCTGCATTTCATTTCTAGGTTTCAATAAATGTCAGCATGATGGTAACACATCATATATCCAACTTGTGTTAAAGTTGTATTTTTTTTATGTGACAAAGGTAGACAACTGGGCTCTCAGCCCACCTGATGTAAAGCGGGAAAACTGAGGCCCATGGACATAATGACCAAAAAGTCGCCTATGCGCTGCCTACCCTGAGGACTTAGATGGATTGCCTCGAAGCCAGTAATTACACCGGCTATCTTACCGCCAAACCGGAACACAATATTTAGCGGCAGGTTAACGGGTAAGACGGTGGTAGCTATCTGGGCGGACCCTGCACGAGGTCCTACCACCAGCAAAACATTACCTTCATTTTTAAACGTTTCATGTATATAATATTACGTTCCGCTCCGCCTTAGCAAAGAAGTCGCTACATTAATCAAAGAGTCGCGATCGCGGTTTCGGCGGCCACGTAAATGAGTTTACGTTGAGATAACTGAAACATTTTTCTTTACTGGATATTTTAATACGATCCTATTTAATAGCCTCTAATAGTACATTACGACACAAGTGCGAAAAACATGAAATTCGAAACGAGTGGCGATGTTTTAAAACGCGACCAATAGGGAGGCTTTTTTAGGCTCTAGTGCGAGAAGTGTGTCATTTTACGTCAGGTCCAAAACTTCGAAGGGCCATCTGTACTAAAAAACGTCGTACGAGACACGTGCAAAAGGGAAATTCGTAACTCGTGCCGACTTAAAACATCGCCACTCGTTTCGGATTTCCTGTTTTTCGCACTTGTGTCGTAATGTACTATTATTGACTTATACACTACAGTCAACAGTATTTTCGCCCATCCTAATCGCGGTTTTATAATAAAGCTATACGCTCTCAGAAACCTGCGCGGTTACACAAACTAAATTGAATTGAACGAGTCGTTCTTTTCTTTTCTCTATTTGATGGATCGCTTTGTGTTAGAGACATCGAAACTCTATATGATTTCACATCTAGCTCGATTCACTATACCCGTGTAATAACCAAACCCGACCTATGTAAATGGGTTTCACGCTTTTACATTTACTCTCTACTGCTCAAACTGCCGCATGGTAACGGCAGCAAGAATACTGTTACGCCGGTGGCATGATAAAAACTACAAATATGATTTTAGACACGTTAGAAGCGTTTTCAGCAGGCTGAAATGCGTTTTCAGGCCGTTTCAGAAGGTCCTCTTTCACATACTACAAAATCAAATATTCACCCCAGATACCGTCGTTTTCAGGCGCCTGAAACATGTTTTCAGGCCGTTTCAGGATACCCTCTATCCGATGGCGCAATAACCTGAAAACCCGTTTTCAGGCGTTTTCAGGACCCCTTTCGGGCCTCTCGAGTACAAATCGGTATGTAGCTAAATTTCCCATAGAAGTGAAAGAGAAAGCACTATTAGATAGAGACAGCACGAGAGAATGTTCTGGAAGGATGTGAACGAGACAGCTATAGAGAGAACATTCTCGACGGGTGTGAAAGAGAAACCTGTAGAAAGAGACAGCTATACCCTAGAATGTTCGCGCACGGGCCCTACCGACCGACCTGACTCGGGAACTTTCTAGAATCGAATTATCTCGTACTTTGTAGATTTGAATGGCTTGTATAAAAGCCCAGTATGACCCGGTCGAAGGAGTAGTTTCTATCGAGACAGCGAAGAGATAACTCAGAGCGAAGACTGCGAATCTAACTGCGAGTTTGAGAGTGTAAAAGTGGACCAGTGTGAAGTGCTAAGTGTGTGACTAGTGTTTTAGTTTGGTGTTTGTTCTTTTAATTAGTAATTAAAGTATCAGTTTTAATTAGTGGCTTATTTATACATTTTCTATAGAAAACCCACCCCACGAACGTAACATTTGGTGTCAGAAGTGGGATAGAAAATGGGTATAACGCCAAGTGACAACGAGACCGAGCCAAAAGGAGTTGTGACCCGGAGCCAAGCTGCACGTGATGAACCTGCAGCGCGGGAGGATATTGCAGTACCTGAAGAACCTCTAGCATGTGAGGATACTGCATCTAAGCCCGGTCCGTCTGGTTTGCAGGCTGAGAGTACTCAAGACGTAGACCTCAGAACTATTCTGATTCTCCTGAAGGAGCAGTTGCGGAAACAAGAAGAACAGTCGCGGAAACAAGAAGAACAGTCGCGGAAACAAGAAGAACAGTCGAAATTGATTCTTCAAGAGTTGCACAAGGCTACTACTGAATGGAAGCAAGAAATGTACGAAGTCCAAAGGAAGCTCAGTGACATGGAGAACAAGATTCATGTTGTAGAGGAAGCGGTTGAGCGTCGCCTCCAGAAGCTTGAATTAAAAGTAGCTAATGGCATCAGTACCTGCGCACCCGAGATATCTGTGCCGGGAGGTGGAAAATTTAAGGCACCTCCTTTTGATGGAACATCTTCGTGGGCGGCGTACAAGCTACAGTTTGAGTCCGTGTCCAAAGCAAACGGTTGGAGTAAGGAGCAAGCGATGACGGCTCTGACGCTGGCACTTCGTGACGAGGCTCTTACAATTCTAGAAGCTCTTGGGAAAGAGCAAACTTACGACCGGCTTCTAGAAGCATTAGAAGCCCGTTACGGAGACAGTCATCTAGAACATGTCTACCGAGCTCAACTGAAAGACAGAACGCAGGGACGTAATGAGACATTGCAACAATGGGCCCTGGAAATTGAAAAGCTGGTCAGAAAGGCATACCAACGTTCAGCTGACTCTTTGATAAAAACCATGCTGGTGCAGGCATTTGTTGATGGGATCCGAGATTTGGAAGTAAGGGCGGCAGTACGACTAGGGCACCACGAAAGCCTTAAGGATGCCGTAGCTCATGCCCTAGAAGTTGAAGCTGTACGCCAAGATTCATCAGGATCGTATAAGCTACGTGAGATTTCTGCCAGGGAGCCGATTGCACCTCATCGGGAGTTTGGGCCACGATGTTACCATTGTGGAGAACGTGGCCATATACAAACTAGTTGCCCGAAAAGAAGGATTGCACCTCATCGGAAGTTTGGGCCACAATGTTACCATTGTGGAGAACGTGGCCATATACAAACTAGTTGCCCGAAAAAAAGCAGCAGGAGAGAACGAGATGAATCCCCTGTGACCAGGAATAAGGGCTCTGTACGACCAGAGCCGCAGCAGGGAAACGAGTAAGAGCCAGGACTAAGGGACGAGTGCTGGCTGGAGGTCGAAATGTCCCAGTAGTTATCTCACAAGCCAACGACGGGAATAGTCTGGTCGTCAAGGGAGAAATTGGTGGAATACCATGTAACCTTACTATCGACACCGGAGCTTCTCGTACGGTGATTAATCATTGGCTTCTGAAACACCTGACTCGAGGTCATGTAGTCCAGCCGACGCATCTACAGCTGCTTACAGCCACTGGCCAGTATATTCCCATCAAGGGAGAGACAGGAGTGGATTTAAGAATTGGCAAGCACATTTATCGGCACAAAGTGATTGTTGCCGACATAATTGATGACTGTATTATTGGACTAGATTTTATGAGGTGCCATGGTTATAAAATTGACATGGAAGTTGGAGTCCTGAAAACTAGATTTGATGAGGTTCCAATGGAAGGAAGAATTAGTGGGAATGTTTACTGCTCTAGAAGAACTGTTCTCCTACCAAAGGCACAGGTTCGAGTCCCAGTGCGTTTACCAGGAACAGCAAGTCAGGGAGGGCGTCGATGTGTAGTTGTGGAAAAAGTATCCAACGGTAAACCATGGATGGCAGCTCGTACAGTGGTTACGATGATCAATGACGTTACGTATCGAATACGGAGGAATTTACGAAGCCCATGCAAGATCGTTCACGTTGACCGGCTCGCCAAATACCACGGAAATAATGATGCTCGGGACGAGCATGTCTTAGGAGGGGGTAGTGTTACGCCGGTGGCATGATAAAAACTACAAATATGATTTTAGACATGTTAGAAGCGTTTTCAGCAGGCTGAAACGCGTTTTCAGGCCGTTTCAGAAGGTCCTCTTTCACATACTACAAAATCAAATATTCACCCCAGATACCGTCGTTTTCAGGCGCCTGAAACATGTTTTCAGGCCGTTTCAGGATACCCTCTATCCGATGGCGCAATAACCTGAAAACCCGTTTTCAGGCGTTTTCAGGACCCCTTTCGGGCCTCTCAAGTACAAATCGGTATGTAGCTAAATTTCCCATAGGAGTGAAAGAGAAAGCACTATTAGATAGAGACAGCACGAGAGAATGTTCTGGAAGGATGTGAACGAGACAGCTATAGAGAGAACATTCTCGACGGGTGTGAAAGAGAAACCTGTAGAAAGAGACAGCTATACCCTAGAATGTTCGCGCACGGGCCCTACCGACCGACCTGACTCGGGAACTTTCTAGAATCGAATTATCTCGTACTTTGTAGATTTGAATGGCTTGTATAAAAGCCCAGTATGACCCGGCCGAAGGAGTAGTTTCTATCGAGACAGCGAAGAGATAACTCAGAGCGAAGACTGCGAATCTAACTGCGAGTTTGAGAGTGTAAAAGTGGACCAGTGTGAAGTGTTAAGTGTGTGACTAGTGTTTTAGTTTGGTGTTTGTTCTTTTAATTAGTAATTAAAGTATCAGTTTTAATTAGTGGCTTATTTATACATTTTCTATAGAAAACCCACCCCACGAACGTAACAATACATTTGTCGTCACCCCCAACTTTTCTTATAAGTGTCGTAAGAGTCGATTAAGGGATATGATTAGGCAAGAACATACGATACGAGTTAGTCAAGTTTCCCCTAACTTTATCGTCCAATGACTCAATAATTAATAAATAAATATAATTAAAAAAATAGCATGTTTAAAAAGCTGGGGCCTATATCTCGAAAGCTTGTAACTTGTAATACAAGTGGAAGTCTTTATCTAATTAATAGTATTAAAAAGAGACTTCCACTTGTATTTCCAGTTACAAGTGTTCGAGAAACGGGCCCCTGGCAACACCTTCATTTTAGAAAGTTTTTAATCGTTCTACATTTTTGTCTCTAAATGAGGGTTTTCTCAAAAACATATGCCACTAGTTGGCACCATTTAGCCGTAAGATCCCGCTAAGAAACAATTATCTACCTCCAAAGAAAAACTATAGTTAGAAAACCTACAACTTTATTAACTCATACAAAACATTTAAACACAAAACTATAGGCACTCTGGGAATTTAGACAAGTTTCTGGACCTGACGCTTCAGTTCTGCCGCCCTGGTGAACGTGCTTTCCAAAAACCCTCATTACTAAATAATGCCAGTACAATCAGATTAACGTTTTGGAAACACATTGAAAACAAATTAGCATGCAAAATACTTCTGCGTATTTTCTATGAAAAATTCCACCCGTATTCATTCACCGAGGGTGTATGATTCCTCTTTTCTAGAAAAATGGTAAGACTACAGTCGATCGTCCTTATCGGGTGTGTTCTGCTTATGATGATGATAGTTGCGATTAGCACCTCCCAGTTGACACCTGAGCTTGAAAGGTTGGCTAATAAATAAATAATAATAAATAAATATCAACATCTAGAGGACATCTTACACAAATCGACCTAGTCTCACGGTAAGCTCAATTAACGCTTGTGATGTGGGTACCAAGCGACGATATATATAATAGATAGATACTTAAATACATAGACAGCCACGACCAAGGAATCAATAATCGCCACGCTGGGCAAGCAGGTTGGTGATCGCAGTAGTGTGTCCACTCAACTATGATGATGCTGCTGCACATCATCAATCTTCAATAAATAAATGGTCAATGGACAGCCTCCGTAGCCTAGTTGGTAGTGGCCCTGCCTACGAAGCTGGAGGTTCCGGGTTCGAATCCCGGCGAGGGCATTCTTTGTGTATTTATTTATCACAAATGTTTGTTCCTTGGTCATGGCTGTCTATGTATTTAAGTATCTATATGTATCTATCTATTATATATATCGTCGCCTGGTACCCACATCACAAGCCTTAATTGAGCTTACCGTGGGACTAGGTCGATTTGTGTAAGATGTCCCAAGATATTTATTTATTTATTTATTATTTATTTATTAATGACACTTCAAATCCCTTAATCGACTGTTGTCGCCATGGGAAGAATTTGGACGGCGACAAAAGGTATTCTTACTGCCATCACCACACGATCAGGTCTGTTTGCACACAAGAAAAAAGTATAAAGACAGTAAAAATATAAATTATAAATAAAAAATTTGCCCCAGGTCTTGCTGGGGAGGTAGAGTGCCCAGAAGGCTGGCCGCATTGCCGCGCTGGACTGCTATGCGGAGTCTTTGCGCGAAATACTGGCCAGCCCTCTGGTCACCCGACGCCTCTATAAGGCGCTTGGAAATACTGTTTTACTCCTGTTTTGGCATTAATCTTATATTTAAAACAAAGCGAAGCTCTGTAAATCCAGAGCAGGCTGATACAAAGGTACAATTACTGGCATCGGCTTCGCTATTAGGTGCACAAACGTATCGTCGTAATGGCAGCACTTCAAACGGACTCAAAGAAATCATTATTCCACGAGCTTCCTCCGCGACCACTTGGAAACATACGTAGGGGTGGGAATGTGTCGATAGTTTGCCAATCGATATCACATCACATCATCAGTCTGGTATCCTGCCTTTTCGCCGAAAATTGTATTGCCGAATTTAATTTACCAACCAACTTTTCGCAGAAGTGGCATTCGGCCGAATAACTTGTGGCAATTAATTATTTCGCAACCATTTCATTTCCCAACCCCATAGTTGGGAAATGGGAATTACCCACTAGGTTGGGTTAGGCTAGGTTGGATTAATGTCAGCTTGGCCCAGCGGTTTCATATATTGAGTCGAGTTCAAGAGGTTGCAAGTTCGATCCCCGTCTCGAACAAATATTTGTCGTGGTCGAATGCGAGAGCGATCCCATGGCGCCCCCATAAACGGCAATGCGGGTGACGCCGCAGGGGTTTTTTAGTGGGTATTCTCCTCCCCTCCCTCTGAGCGGTCAGAGGGGGTTACGGGAGGAGCGAGTCCCACACACCACCCCCAATGTGCTTCCCCGGCCTGGGGCCTGGGGGTGACGGTGCATAAACAGCATTTCTCCCCTGCGTCAACAAAAAAAAAAAAAAAAAGCTAGGTTGGATTATGTAAAGTTGGGAAATGAAATTCAGCCAAATGACACTTCTGCGAAAAGTTGGTTGGGAAGTGAAATTCGGCAATACAATTTTCGGCGAAACGGCAGAGAACCCATCAGCCTATATCAGTCCACTGCTGGACGTAGGCGTGTCCCTATGCGTATAGACGCATTAGGAGGAAATAGCCATAATCGCCACGCTGGGTGGATTGGCGATTGCAGTAATGTGTCCATTATGATGACGCTGCTGCCCATCATCAATCTTCTACCACAGAATGATTTACAGAGACGTAAATAAATTATAGAACCTCTACTACAGTAGCCAATGCCACGTCCAGTTTTATTGTCGTAGATTACTTCTCAACTTACGTACTTAACAATAACTTGAAAAGGAGATGCAAGTAGATGAAATGAAGTAAAAACAATCGACAGTACATTTCACTTCACTTCTTCCATTACATAATTATGAGAATATTATATTGTATCAATAATAAGTATCTATATGTATATATATTATATATATCGTCGCCTGGTACCCACATCACAAGCCTTAATTGAGCTTACCGTGGAACTAGGTCGATTTGTGTAAAGTGACCAAAAATATTTATTATTATAATTGATTTATTGTATGTTCGCTTCCAACATTATTATTAATACATTGTCATATAATCTATAGTATATTTTTCCATGGTCAAAGGTGCTCTAAACGCTATGTCCCAATCCAATAGATAACACCCAACTGTCACGTCTAATATAATAATATAAGATTGAGACCACTCTCACGTTTACCTCATGCGTTTGTCAGGGGGTACTAATAATATTGCAAACTCGGATTTTTAATACTCTCAGTTCGAAAATTTCTACTTCACTTGCATAATCTACTATAAATTTTGTCGATGATTTTATTGATTTATCGATATCATTCTCCTCCCTAGAGCCAGGTACGCTCCAGCGCGGGGTAACGAAGCTAATCTGTACTCAAGTGTCGACAATTTGAGGCGTAACAACGGAAAATAAGCGTCTCGCGTTTAATACGATGCACGCTTACAATTTACAACACAAGTAATGGGCTCAGTTTCTTCATTAAAACCGTTATTCGTGTTCTGAACAATAAACTGACATGGAGCATCCACACATCATCAACCTATTCCAGTTCACTGCTAGACATAGGCCTCTCCTATTACCTATGTATATGTCGTAGGATGATTTGATACTTCGAATCTTCGCGAAAATCCTAGGGGTTTTGCAAACTAACCTAACCTATTATCCGCGATACCTCGATATATGTATATACACATGCATTTTACCCGCTTTCCACTGCGAGCGGAGCGGAGTCATTAATGGGTCCGTTTAATATTCACTGCTGCTGTGACTAGCAGCCATCAACTGAATACTAGTCCTTAGCGAGCGGTGAACGTGAAACGGAGCCATTAATGAGTCCGCTCCGCTCTCAGTGCAAAGCGGGCATTAGAACCTAATGCCCATTATAATCGCCACGCTGGACAAGCAGGTTCAATCATCAATAGTCATCTGTGACACTGCAATCTATTAAACAAAATAAAATAAAGGAGTAGTTCAACGCAAAAATACACTCAGTTATTATATGGCTGATTTTAAACCCGACCGATTTTAACAGTGTATTCCTGACCATATTTAGAAACTATAATATCATATAAACTTTTCTGGATATCGCCTAGTTTCCGAGTTATTAATATTGAAAAAAAACATATTTTCTAATTGTTACTCAGTACAAAAGATCTTTTTAACGGCATTGGTGCCATTTAGGAGAATAGTCTCACTTACCCCATTAATCGATGTCAAAAAGTGAGAAATAAAACCTTTTCATCACACTTGCTGTCTAAGCGCGCCATTGCGCCACGTCAAAGGTGACGGTTGTCAAAAATTCTCCCCTTGTTAATTTTTCCTTTAAATATTATTTATTTACATACTGGATATTTAAAAATAAGCTTACAAGCCACCAAAATCGTTGAAAAAATCATGTGAAGTCAAAATGTGATATTTGTAATAATTTAAACGTGCACGTTTGCACGAAGAATGCAGAACGAAATGTCAAATTTAAGTGTGAGCATTGTGTAGCAGTAGACCATTACCTTGGGACCACGTTTTGCCCGTAAGCTGCTTGAACCTCGGGCAGATCAGTGTAAGGCTCCTTGAAGGCTCCCGAAAACCCCAGTGCCTTATACGAATAGTAACTTGTGTGGGCTCCCGATTGCCGGAGTTCTTACGACAGCCTTTTTATGCGTTTTATTTGTTAAGTTTCTTAATTACATCTTAATTTGTAGCTGTAATTTACTTATATAGTTTATATTAAGTAATTCAATAATAATATTTTAGCTATTTCCTTTGGTAATCGACAGTATATTATTAAATCGAAGCCAAATTATTTGTATTAAAGGCGTTATACGTAATTTTTCTGCAGAATGAGTACCCAGTCTGAGTCGACATGTCCTTATTGTCCAAATTCGTCACGTGTGTTCACATCGCGAGGCCTTAAAACGCACATAACGCGCACGCACAAAGATGTTTCCCGTCCTTCTGCCTCGCAGCCCGTAAGCCGCGCCGCCACGCAGCCTAATGCCATACAGTCGGTACCCGATGCTAGCAACCTGGACCAACTTGCTTCCCTGAAGGAGTCAGTGCGGGTACTTCGACACATTCCGAAGGGAGCGAGAAGTGTTGCAGCGAACAAGCTAAGCGGCATTATACAAGCTTGCATTACCACTAATGGTATGGATGATTGGTTCGCTCTCCTTTCTTTTTCTTATAGGGCCTTGAGAACGCCAGAGACGGGTGGTAATAGTTCTCTTACCGGTAAAGTCAAAGCGAACGTAGAAGCCTTCTCATATTTGTCTTCAGTTGATAGTGAGGCAGTCTCCCGGTCATCGACTCTTACTAAGACAATTGAAGCCAAGGTGTATGAAGGTGATTTGCGGGGAGCCGTCCGGCTACTTATGAGCGAGGACATAATCGCCCCTTCTGGTCCAGATACGTTGGCGGCACTGCAGTCCAAACACCCTAGTCCGTCCCGCCCCCTATTTTTTCCGACTGAGCCTGACTCGGGTTGCCCGGTCTTGTCAGTTAAGGTGGAGGATGTGGCTCTGGCACTTAGTTCTTTCCATAGTGGGTCAGCAGCGGGCTTAGATGGCATTCGCCCGGCCCACTTAAAAGAATTGACATCTAACACGGCCGGCGATAGTGGGGTACGCTTGATGGAGGCTCTGACCAGTCTGTGCAATTTTTTGCTCAGTGGTAGGCTAAATCCCCAAGTGTGTCCTTTTCTTTATGGAGCTACGCTTTGCGCGTTGAGGAAAAAGGACGGCGGACTGAGACCTATTGCCGTTGGAAGTACTTTCCGTCGATTGGTTGCCAAACTGGGGTGCCGTGCGGTGAGAGGGGAAATGGCGTCGTATCTGCAACCACGCCAGGTGGGATTTGGTACACGTTTAGGGTGCGAAGCGGCGATACATGCTGTGCGTGCTTTTGTTTTGGAGCCAGATAATGCTGGTAGTGTCATCGTAAAGTTGGACTTAAAAAACGCCTTCAACACTGTTGAAAGAGACGTTTTCCTGGGTGAGGTCAAGGAGAAAATTCCTGTGCTTTTTCCTTTCCTTCACCAAGTCTATCACTTACCTTCTAACCTTTTTCACGGTGACAACCTTATACTATCTCAAGTGGGGGCTCAACAAGGGGATCCTCTTGGGCCACTTGTTTTCAGCCTAGCAATTCAGAAAATAATTTCTGAACTCAAGTCTCCCCTCAACATCTGGTACCTTGACGACGGTACTATTGGGGGTAAACCAGGAGAGGTGGAGCGAGACTTGCACCTTTTGCTACGACGTCTGAGGGATTGTGGGCTGGAAATGAATACGTCCAAGTGTGAGTTTTTTCCTTGTGGCTCTCAGGCATCTTCGCTCTTTCCTCTTTTCGCATCTTTACTCCCTGGCCTCACGGAACTGAGCACAAACTCCTTTTGTTTGCTCGGAGCGCCAATATTCCCATCTGCCGTCCCTCTAGCCCTCCAGACTCGTAGGGATCTCCTTTCTCTTGCTGGCGAACGTCTTAGAAACTTGAATCCACACGTGGCGTTAGTCCTAATGCAGAAATGTTTTACCGTCCCAAAAATAACCTATCTGCTTCGCACGGCTCCTGTATGGCTATTTCCTGATGCCATGGACGCTTTCGACGCAGTTATTAGGTCCATGCTCGAGTCCGTTCTCAACATCTCCCTAAACGAGGTCCAGTGGACACAAGCGGCTTTGCCCATCCGTTACGGAGGTATTGGGATGCGGCGCGTACGGGACGTGAGCCTGCCGGCTTTCTTGGCGTCAGCCCATGGGGTTACTGGCCTAGTCGCTAAAATTCTGTCTTTTAATGGCGACGGGTTTAGTGTGCCGCATGTGGTTGACGCTTCGAGGGAGTGGTTGGCTGACAACCCGGGCGCGGCCGTCCCGGAGAACCCGAAAGTCCAGCGAGCTTGGGACGACGTAGGCTGCAAAGGTACTTTCAACGAACTTATTGCCAACACTTCGGGTGTAGACCGCGCGAGACTTCTGGCTGTATCGCAGTCGGAATCAGGGGCGTGGCTGCACGCCTTACCTTCGCCTCAATTAGGCACATTGCTCGACGGTGACTCTTTGCGGGTGTCTGTAGCTCTCCGCCTAGGCTGCGCCGTATGTCAACCACACATTTGCATCTGCGGGTCTACGGTGGAGGCTGACGGCCATCATGCTTTGAGTTGCCGGCGATGCACTGGTAGGCATCCGCGTCACCATGCCCTCAACGACATAGTCCAGAGGGCGCTTAGGTCAGCCGGGGTCCCTTCCGTGCTCGAACCTCCGGGCCTCAGTCGCACTGACGGCAAGCGACCTGATGGCTTGACGTTGCTGCCGTGGGAGAGAGGTCGGTGCCTGGTATGGGACGCTACGTGTGTTAGCACTTTCGCAGCGTCTCATATCAGTCGCACATCGCGCGCGGCTGGAGCGGCAGCCGAGGCTCAAGCTGCGGTGAAGCGGCAAAAGTACGCTCCCTTAGGGTCAGGGTACCTCTTTGTGCCTTTTGCCGTCGAAACAGCAGGGTGCTGGGGGAAGGACGCGAAACTTCTAGTGCGTGACATAGGGCGTCGACTCAGGCAAAGGGGAGAAGACCACCGCTCCGAATCGTTTCTGGTGCAGAGGTTGGCCATAGCTATACAACGCGGCAATGCCGTGAGTGTTATGGGCACCTTTGCACCGGAAGCGCTAAGGAGCGGATATTGACAGGTATTTTTGCCATATTTTTTTTATTTTTTTTTCTATGTACCTATATAATTTTTTTAAGTTAATTAAGTTTACTTTTAAGATCTAGTTTTTACTTTAATATTGTAAGTTAATTTATAATGTAATTTTTAACGTTTTACTTAAGTTATTAAATAAATTTTTTATAGACTTAATATTGATACGAATGTAGGTACCTTCCAATTTTGTTAGAATAAGCAGACGGTATTCCACCGTTTTCTAAACATTTCAGCAAAGATATAAAGTGCTCAAAAATTTGCTTATTTTTTTCTCTCCGCAACTAAGCACAACAATCAAGACAACAACCATTCTTCCACTAGAAGTATTCCCAAACAACTTTAGCGGTATCAACATTACTTGCTATTTTAGAGCAACACCAATTTCAGACAGTTCAGTTTTAGTCTAAGCCAACTTGCGGTGAAGTCAACGACTAGCCTTTAGAAAAAGATAGGATGTATTCCTACCAAGTGAAAGAACTTAGTTTTAGTGGCGAAAAAAAGAAAACAGCAATAAAATACGTTGTAGCTATAATTTTGTTGTGCTGCGTTTTGGCCTCCACATTTGTACCAAATTTCCTGCTAAACTATGCAAATAGCAATAAATATCTCCCGGAAAAGCATAGATTTTCATCGGACCTGAAGCATATATTAATTTGGACTACAAGTGAAGATCACTCGTATTTTGACCACAGCGAGGGACAGAAAGATTTTGTGAGGCAACAGTGTCCTATTTTCAATTGTTATATTTCATATAACAAGACTATACTTAGAGGAGATGTACGAAACTTTGACGCCGTTGTCGTTGACATAAGGGAAGTATTGAAGGCTTACATGCTACATCCGAAGCCAATCTTCCAGCGATCCCCGCATCAGGCCTATGTGTTCCATGCTCTAGAACCAGCTACAAAGTACTCGATTTGCAATCCTAATCTTGATTACTTTTTCAATTGGACCTGGACCTATAAACTCGATTCGCACATCCCACATCCATTTTTCAACATTCACAATTTGAAAAGAGAAATCATTGGCCCTAAGACAAACATAACTTGGCTCGATAAGCTAAAACACGACTCAAGAAACAAAGATTTGATAAAGAGGAAGTCAAAAGCGGTCGCTTGGTTACTAACAGAATGTACATCGAAAGTGCTGCATGACAAGTTTGTAACCCAATTTCAAGCCGAATTAGCAAATTTTAACTATACCTTAGATGTATATGGTGCCTGTGGACATCAAAGTTGCTCTGAGAAAGGAAAATTCAAATGCTACAAGATGATAGAGAAAAACTATTTCTTTAGTTTGGTAACAGAAGAAATTAACTGCGAAGATTGGGTGACCGATAAAATTATTAATACTTTGAACCATATATCTATACCTATAGTCGTCGGACGAGCTAATTACTCCAGGTAATTTACGAACTTTGCTCGTTAAATTTTACAATAGCCAGATCGAAGTTTTTAAGTAGCGGTCATTTGATTGTGCATTTGTAAGATCTTACATCTCCATTATCTCTCCTTTAAATTGCAATCTTAAACTTGCGTGAATAAGGTTTGGAGTACAATAAACCTGTAAGGACAAAAAGCTATTTTCAGCAATCTCATCTGCTTTGAAAGACCATTGGTTTCCACTGATTGGAATTAAAGTTACTGAATGAGGAAACTACACTTTGATCTGGCTACGATTTTCAGATGAAGGACTAACTTAAAGTATTAAGCCACTCGCTACCTACTCAGTGTAACTACGTAAATTCACGCGTCAAAGAATGTACAGCATATGTCCCCGTTTATGATTACTTGAATATTCTATGATTATGGGCATTTTCACTATTAGGGACACCCAATTAGCGTGACATAAAAAACTTAATTGCAGTCAGGATCGTAACGAAAATTAAGTACGATATGTTTAGAAATTTAAGCTGTAATAGCGTTTTTATACTACAATATTAGTGTAGCGTATAAAATAATTCCAACCCAAGTTTAACTTTGAGCAAACCATTGAGGCAAACTTGTATGTCGAGGATAATGTTTACTTACCTACCAGTTACACTTATTGTTTCAGTTTCCTCCCACCTGGCTCCTACATCGACGCCAAATCCCACACAATGAAAGAGCTAGTCGGAATCATGAACTATCTGATGACCTACCCCGATACTTACTCTTTCTTCTTCGATTGGAAAAACCACTATTACTACACACCTCGCCCAAGGAACTACCTTTGCGATTTGTGCGCCAAACTCAATGAAGTTCAAGATAAGCCCCAAATGGTACCGGATATCAGGAAATGGTGGAATCCTAATTATAAGAAGAGGTGTGCGACCATGAACGACCCATTCTTGGAAGCGGACTACGATCAGCTGCAAATCTAAAAGGATTTGACTCAATTTTAATAAAATGTGAACAAAACATTTGGAATAGTTGGCGTTTATTGCCTGGATTATTCGCGTTTGCTGTCAATAATACTATCAAAAGTATTTAAGTACTATTAAAACGTAGAATTCAAGTAATAAAACACCTTGTATACGTACAAATTCGAAAGTAAAATTAAAAAAAATCACGCACTGAAAACAGACGAGCTAAACACTCAATACGAATACGTGTTTATAAAAAAATAGTTTTTGAGTGTCGACAACGTGCATCTGGCACCTATGGCATTGTAGGAGTACTGAATGCTTATTTCACATCAATATTTATTAAATAATCGAAAATCTATGACCTGTGTTTTTTGTTATGTAATTATAGTATCCTAGATAACCTATATAAAATTCTAGGGTGAAATATTACCATTCATTCTTTAAAATCCGAATATAATACGACAAATATTATACATACGATGTAATTCATACAACCAATGTAAGTATAATATTTGTACAAAAATGAGACCCAAACGTAAAATATATTTTTTTTAATTAATTATAATCAAAGTGGAACAAAGTTTTTCATTCAAGTATACAGGGTGGAACGGAACGACGATCTTTCCCGCTACCGACCGAGTCTAGCAACCATTACGATGAATTTTCAGTAAGCAACACTCCTAAATGACCATTAAAGACAGAGCAGAGAGAAAATGAAAGAGATAAATATATTTATGTTATATCAACTTCAAATTAAATAATACACGGGAATGTTGATTGTTCACACTGTTCGCAACTTGGTCGAATAATACAAATCGGGTTCCGAAATCTTATGAGACTGGTATCACGACTTCAGCCGAACTCTGCTGACCAATGGGGCGGCATTGCTACAGTTAACCAATGTCCGCTCGCGGTTCCTTCAGAAGGTGACATTACCATGGTTACGTAATAACAAAAACGTTTAACCAACGATTGATCGCAATTTTTCCGGAAGCTGACGTTACTATAGTTACGTTATATATAACATCCGCTTTAGTTCTGGAGACGTCAATCTAACTTCAGAGCCGGTAATTTGACTGCTAAGCTGCTATTTAGAAAATTTCGTTCATTTTCCTTTCAACGGCTGTCACTGTCAGATATTTTTTCAAAGTTAGAATTTCAGCCAGAAACTATCAAGTCTCTATTAAACATTTGTATGGCTACTGACAGATTAAAGGATTATAGGTAGACCGTCAAACGTCTATCTACCATATTTCCACAAAGGTTACATAAGTATCCAACTAACATCAACTAAGATATGTGACGAAGATAGCAATAGCATTTGTCTCTGTCAATGACAAACATAATTTAAAATTTCCCGAAAACATGGCTATTTGTAAAAATATCTTGACTTGAAAAAATACCTCGCCTATTAATGTCAGATAAATCATGGCATCCGATTTGAAGAAAACATGATTAAATTACTAAACGGTTTTAGACAAATCTATGAAGAACTGTCGTTATCCAGTTTCCACTAGGAACAACGACATCTAGCGTCTAATAATGGCCGATAGCTAATTCTTAATTTTCGTAGACGAAGGAATTTTTATTATGTAAACTAGTTTTCAAATACTGAAATTTTGACGCAACAAAGATTCGATGACATATCATCGGGGACCATCGGAAATGTCGCGATCGTGCCTACTAACGAAAAATACCGAACCCATAATATTACACGGCCAAATTGCATCCTTTGCCAAGTGGCTCAACATTCCTATGTAACTGACATGTGACTGTAAGTGTGATTCTCTTTCATGCAATATTTCCAATTTCTGATGTGTATATCTAGCTGTGTTGCTGTTTGTACCAACATCGAAATATCTTTAAAAAAATTAACCCCTCATACAAAGTGACTGATTAGTTAATAGTATGGAAAAGTCAATTTTCGATGTACGTTTTCCATGTTGGTCTCATATTGAAAGTTCATCGTAATGGTTGGTAGATTCGGTCGGTAGCGGGAAAGATCGTCGTTCCGTTCCACCCTGTATATACTTAATCACATAAGTGACACTAAACATCAAATTATAGTCAAATCTTTACATGTAAGTACAATAAACGTGATTCACGGGATAATGCGACGAATTCGTTTTACATACAACTAGCAGGCAATATTGGAACTACTCGCATTTAGGGGACTCAGGTGGCCGGCGGACCCAATTAAGAGTTCGTCGGGGTACAATATTCGAGCCAACGTAGGGAGTGTGGAATTGCCTGGTTGATAAATGCATTTAAATAGTGTAGAGACAACCGTCTTCAATAAAATTACAAATAAAACCGGTCAAGATCATGTCGGGCCATGCTTAGTGTAGGGTTCCGTAATTATTCAAAAACGGCTGGGCCGATAATGTTCGAAATAGTTTTATTTTAAAGTATTCTATAAGCCCACTATTCATGATTTTTTCATATTTTTTGGACTTACAGATCAAAAGTTAGAGGGGGATGACACAATTTTTTATCTGGAGCGATAATCTCCGGAACTTTGACTTTAGAAAAAAACTTTCTGTCAACACCCTTATTTTTTTTAAGAGACCTATTTAATGATACCCCACACTCTAGGATTACAGCAAATAAAAAAATAATTCCAACTTCACCAATTGGGGAGGTACCCGACAAAAACTGATTGTACCACTTTGTTGGCATGATTAATACGTATACCTGTACCAAATTGCAGATTTCTAGTATTAACGGCCACTGAGCTATGCTGCGGACAGACGGACAGACGGACATGACGAAACTATAAGGGTTCCGTTTTTGCCATTTTGGCTACGGAACCTAAAAAACGAAATTAACCATTAAGCCTTCCCTCTCGCATCAAATTACGACATACACGCCAGTATCTCTACTAATGAACAACGAAAATAAACCTTATCTGTCAGCAAGACAATTACTTTGACAGCATGCTCGATGACCACTTTAGTGGCTGCTGGCGTGGTAGGCAGGACAACACACGGCCACTTTAGTGGTTTTTGGCGTTCAAAAGGTCTAATAGTAGTGTAAAAAAATTATGAATTTTTAAATTCGTAACCAACGTCAATACCACCTAGACTACGCTACGGAGGCTGATACAAAATAGACGATTAACACATTGAGCGCCCCTTCCGAGGGGAGTTCTCTGTGGGAGGTCTATTTTCGCTACAAACCGGAAAAATCACGGGATCGGCTACGAGCGTAGCGCGTAGCACTCGTCCGCAATGAAAATACAGCCGCCATGAAATATATCGTACCGTCCGGAGCGCTCAAAAATATCTGAACACGCCTATATCGTTATGGAAATAAAAGCGTGCTCTGATATTTTTGAACGCTCCCGACGCTATGATGTATTCTGATATATCATAGCGAATATAAATAAATATCTTGAGTCATCTTACACAAGTCATCGGAATAGTCCCACGGTAAGCTAACCCTTTCACAGCCGGCAATAAAATTCGTTTAAATTTTAACTCTAAAATGTTATCAATAGAGTTCAAGATGACTACTGCGAAAATAACGAGATGTGTTTGTGACCGGCGTGCAAAGGGTTAAGGCTTGTGATGTGGGTACTAGGCAACAATATATAATAATCAGAGATCGGATTTTTGCGCGACATCTCATACTAAATGTCATCAAAATGACGTAAGTCACTAAGAATGTCGCAAATACATCCGATCTCTGATAATAATAGATAGATACACATAGATACTTAGATACAGCCATGACCAAGGAACATAATATTTGAGATAAATAAATTCACAAATAATGCCCTCGCCGGGATTCGAACCCGGAACCTCCAGCTTCGTAGGCAGGGTCACTACCAGGCTAGGCTACGGAGGCTGATATGATCATGATTTAGAAAAAAGAGAAAGGTCATTGGGCGTTTTTGACCGGCTTTATGATTTTTCGCGTACTGAGACCAAACTAGCTTTAAAATAAAGAATTAAATCTCACTTTTTTAAATACCTATATAATTTTTTCGTATGTATCAACCGGGAATAAAAAGTTATTCGACTTTTTGTATCCGAAATAGTGTTTCTAATGTATTTACTTTCAGCATTGTATAGGTAATTGCATAAACGGTTGTGACCTACTTTTCTGGTTTCGCCTTGCAAGAATGCGACTCATACCACTCAGTAGCACTTACATTTACCTACATTCCTAGCCCTATTTCATCTGTGTATGCAGTGGGTCATATGCCCGAACAAAATGCCCAATGACTTTTATTGAAATTATGAACAGTTGCTTCAATTAATTTCTCTTCATACATACCTATTTGTATCACATTAACCCTCGCCACTCGCGTCGAAAGCTCACCCGTCCCAGCTGCCATCGATCATAATCCACATTAACTTTAACAGTGAATCACCAGGGAGGCGATCTGTTATTTAACGTGATTAGGAAATAATGGCGCCCAGTAATAGATGGATTGACAGGGCAAATTATTGATAATATTCACGTATTTCACAGATTTACATTGACACTGGATTTTACGGAGTAGGCTGTTTTTGTTACAGCCTGTATGCTTGGATTAAATAATTTCCCGTGTGTGTAATAAATAATTAGGTAGATACCTTCGATTATTCACAGAATCTCCGAACTTACACTATTGCTGTCAAAAAACAAAGGTAAATTAACTAAGGCTATTTGAGGTTAACGAAACGTGATAATAAATAACTAATTAAAAATATATATATTTATTTTTTTCACAAAATGAAAGTACAAACGGCAGACTTAGTGCCTTAAGGCATTCTCTACCTGTGGGCCAAAAAGAAAGGTTTGATAGGTGCAAGCTAAAAAATCGTGGAAGGAAGTCACAACTATTGCAGTCTAAAAATTCAGATACCTAATAGACTTACACACATACTTCATACCATACACATACATATCACCGTGTTTTTATTGATTTCCGATAAATGTAAGATGATTCAAGGGAAGCTTATTTGGGACAAAAATAATCAATTTCTCTATGAAACTAGTGTCTTAACTCTTACTGTTATTGAGTTATTAAAAAAAATGTTTAATGACTGAACAAGTGTATTGCAACCTTTATTACATTCTAATGTTACTTATTTTGACATGTGCCGTCAGCAGCCGTCAGTCGCATGAGATCTTATTTTTAAGGTTATCTCACACTTGCCATTATAATCATTATCATTATGTATGAAAACGATGAAAAATTTTTTTACAGAATTAACAAATGCCGATATACCAGGCAACGTCTATAAGTGTCCCAAGTAACCTGTCCAATTTAACGGAAATCAATAAAAACACGGTGTATACATACAAGTGTACCCACAATGAAATACCATGAAGAGTATCAGTCACGCAACTTTGACGACAAATGCTTACGAAGCATGTGCTTGAAGGAGAGTTTACTCTGAGCTTTCCTGATATCGAGAGGAAGGCCATTCCAAAGGGAATCGTCTGAAGAGTGAAGGAATTCGTCATGAAATCGGTTCGATGAAGGGAAATATAAAAAAAATATGATCATCACTTTCATAGTTTTAGCCATAAAACTGCTGAACATAGGCCTCCTCTTTGGACCTCCACGTACACCGGTTGGAAGCGACCTGCATCCAGCGTCTCCCGGCGATCTTTATAAGATCGTCTGTCCATCTCGTGGGTGGATGTCCTACACTGCGTTTGCCAAACCGTGGTCTTTACTCGAACACTTTTCGACCCCATCGCCCAATATTTATATACACATATATACATATATACATAAACACAATGATACCGAACTACATTTACAACTAATTTGCATGCAAGCAACAATAAAGTTTACGTCACATTCCTATTTACAAAACAAACTCCAACGAATAATCAAACTCCAAAAAATGTCTCCCGATATCAATCACTTGAATTATTAAAGTCACCTTTTGTATATTTCTTTTGCATCAGAACGGAGCGTCTGTGATAGACATCCCTCGAGACAGATTTATTATTGAATACTTTTTATCCCTACTCCATACTGACAGTCACTTTGAACTAACTAGAGAGAGCATTAACATTGTTCAATAACCACCAAATTAAAAATATTAAAAACCGCCTTCAACCGATTTCTCCAAGATCCCATCATTAGACCTTAACTTAGTGCCAAAAGGACCAATGCAGGGTTATACCCGTTTGATGAAAAAAAATGCAAATAGGTACAAAATAAAACTGGCGATTTTTTTTATCCTTTTTTGAAGTCGACCTTATTGTACTAGCGCAAAGTGCCACCAAGTAATACAATAGGTTTTTACTGGCTATATAGCCAGTAGGTATTTTACCAACTACCTCAAAAATACCGAATGCTATCTATTATTTTCTACTGTTAAGGTTTCTTAGATAGCATCCGGATCTTAATTCTGCGTAGTAAAGTAATGACTGTAAAAAAAATAGAATTATCATATATATCGCACACCTAATAGATCAAAACAGTATTAACTCAAAATTTATCTCTGTTTTCGTTTTGCCCAGCAATGGGACACTAAACCAGGCTAATATAATAAATAATTTAGCTAAGGGTAATTAAAAATACATACATTTTGAGTTAATACCATTTTGATCTAGGTGTGCGATATATATTATATACATCATGTATAATTATCGACCTATATGTATAATACATGTAGGTCGATAATTATGTGTTTACCATGAGCTTTGTGCAGTTGATTGTTAGTCTTAGATAATGTCTAAGTAAAATAATGTAATGTTAATTTACAATTATTTCAAACACAATCTTGTATTGTTTCTAAATAAATCATCTATGATCAATCTATCAATAAACTATTGAATATGACAGATAAAAAATTCAAAAATTGGGTCTAAGATTATTACCAGTATTTTGGACGTTGTCAAATTAAGGGTTAATCTGCTTGAATGCAGAATTTAATGGAGGTTATCTGTACGTGCCATAGCCTGACAATACGACGATTGTCCATCCATCTTCCTTCGTTTTCTTCGTTGGATTTTTGGGCTGTTTATTCAGGAAGGGCGTCCGGGGTGTTTTGATTTATATCAAGTTTTGAATAAGTTTATCATACACTGTATAAAAACCGTAACCGTTTTCGATTTCAATATTGACGTCTAGGTAAAATATTAACATGCTATGTACGGCAGTGTTCAAGGGTGAATGAACTTTTTTCTGTATGTTATTGCCATGCTTACGGTCACCTGAGTCACGCGAAATTTATGCAAAATTATGCTGCTTAAATTATTCAAATTTGCATGTAGTCCATGTCGCTGATTAATAAAAGGGTTTATTAACACTATAACAATGTATGTTTGAATAATTTAAGTAGCATAATTTTGCATAAAACCAGTGTGTCTCAGGTGACCGTAACCACGGAAATAAGGGATAGGAAAAAGATGATTCATCCGCAAATATTTTCCTGTCAAAGGTTTTTATTTTTCCTAATTTAATGCATAATACATTATATTGCACTTCAATTCATGGTAAGAGATAATAACAGGAATGACGGTCACCAGGCATTCGGCCTATCATCTTCCAGCCTTCTAGAATATTCAACAGCGTTGATCACAGACTCGGACAAACTATCTTCTACAAACGCCTACCTAGCTACAAGATGTAAATTTAGTCACCTGTAGCCGTACCATGAGTTGGAATGTAAATGATACGTTAGGTTTTACTCGATGCGTAAAGCATTCTATCGCGCTCGAACTCACATACCGGAGCGAGCGCGATGGCCTGTTTTACGTATCGAGTAAAACCTAACGTTACCGATACTTGCAGAGTCTTGGTACGTATACTGCAGTAATTTACGCGTTACCTATTGTACCCATACTAACTTTACCCAAAGTAAAAATATGACTTATACAAATAGTATGTGTATAGGCGGATATAGGGAAGCTACACTCGCGGTCAATGAATAAAATTCAGGTGGATGTTTTCATAGAAAATACTAGAAACATGCAGATTTCAAACATTTTTTTATAGTATTTTATGCAATTTAAGAGAGGTCAAAAAAGCTGAGTGGCAAAGATGCTACGAGCATTTTTGACTCAGTTAAGCAATGTTGCATACAATATTTTTTTCTCAAACATGCAATGAAATGTTGTAGTTACGTGCCTAAAAAGTGGCCGGGAAGTACCTCGTTGCCGGCCTATGCCGGCAAGTACCTCTTTTAATTTTCATTTGACATAGGGTTGTGACCTAGCATCTTGGCTTTTAGCCAATAATTATCTGTAAGTAATATTAGTATTAAAAAAATGATTGGCAAATTTTTGCAGTTATAATTAGGTATTTAAATTATATCATTTAAAATAAATGATATAATTTAAATACCTAATAACTACTACAATAACTACTCAAAATAATATTTAAAAAGCAGTATCATACGGCGCGATCCGTCGGCCCCGATCACTGCATGCGATTTATTGGACCCAACCGACCTCGTCGTCTAATACCGCTTTTTTAAATTAAAAACTTTCAAACAGGTCAATCTTAAAAAAAAATGAGGTGTCGGTGTCACAGATAAAATATAGGGAAGATTCCGTGTATTAAGACATACCTGTACAAACTATTGTCATCCTTTACCATCTCAAGATGTATTCCATAAGGAAAAGAGACAAATAAGGTAGCTCTACTTGGTCTTGAATTATATCAATGACTCCATTTTCTTGAACAATGCTACCAACCTGACTAGATAAAATGTCATTACTATTAGTGTTGTCCAGTCTTCATCGTATGCTTTTATCGGCAATAATAATATTTTTACCAAATTAGGTTGCGAATACAGTAGGAATAAACCTAATTTCCTACTCAGAATCACGATCTTCTGCGATCCTTAATATGTCATGATTTCTAAATCTACATTTTAGGATAAAAATAAAATCACCAAATTAATGAAATTTTATCTTTAATTAAAATGTCAAATGTCATAAGAAGTGTTTTGTCTAAAACGTATGCCACTAGTTGGTACACTTAGCGGTAAGGTCTCGCTAAGAAACAATTATCTAGCCTCAAAGAAAAACTAACTAGAAGGTAATTTTATTTTTTTACATAATTTTATTAACTCGTTCAAATCTTAAAATTTAGACAAGTTTCTGGACCTGACGCCTAAGTGCTGCCGCCCTGGAGAACGGCATTTCAGAAAACCCTCATTACAACATGTTTTATGGAACTTATCATCCCTTAAAGCATACCTAACAATTTTCGTATGATGGCTTCTTTGTAATTAAACACATGTGTGTCATTATTAAACTAAACTTAATTTACTTTCTGGTTGACATGACATTGGATGATTACCAAATATGGTGGGGTATACTCTTGGGTCGTCTCATTCGGTTTTCGTCACGTTCCTAAATTTGTCCGATTCTGCTTTCGTCACCCATTCTTTACTCGTCATGATCGTCGATGGTCTTGCTCATCTTCGGTCAAATTTGTTGTTCATCTTTATTTTAATCCGTTTCGTTCTTAGGTACCTCGTCATAATTTTTTTCCGGCACGTTCGCTGTTAAATCTATGTTTTTCGTATATTTTCATAGTCTTAAGCCGGGACCAACTTAGAATATGACCAAATACGAAATGACAAAAAACGATTGAGTCGAAATAAGAAAAAGGTCAACAACTTATTATAGTCAAAGACGACAATGACTGCAGACTAACTTGACGAATGAAGAATGGGTGACGAAAACAGAATCGGACAAATTTAGGAACGTGACGAAAAACGAATGAGACGACCCAAGAGTATACCTATGGTGGGTACTACGTCAGAATGTAATCACTTATGCGCGTACCCTTGCCTGAAACAACAGCTTAAAAATGTGCGGAGCATATTTTTGAATACTTTTTAGGGAACCAGTCGTCTGCCTTTTTGATATTTCTGACCCATAATAGCCTTTGTTCTGTGTCCTGTGGCAACCTGTTGGAAATTAAAAACATCGATTTATTTTCTGAGTTGGCTATCAATACATTTATCGATATCACGGTCGGTCTCTTAGGTACAACACTATGCGATACAAATATTTGAATCCCACTATTTATAATTACATTACGAAGGCAAATACGAATGGTTAATTCACAAAACTACACACATGTATCCGGCAACAAATATTGAATAAGATTTTCAGTTACTTTTACCTTAATAAGGTTCGAAATCTTAAAATTCAAGTCAAAACTAACCGTCAAAAATTACCGGTGAAACGTAATGTCTTTATTTTGTTCATTCAGGTAACCCTGGCGGTTTTTACACCCTGGAACCACACAAGTCATCACTTTTATCACATTCCCTGCACTTATCGAACAGAAATACCTATACATGAAAAGCTTTATTTTAATCACTTTTACTACATGCGGTTTAGGTGCACTAGTATACCCAAACAAAGAACGTTGACAGGCATTGCCGGCGTCACCCACAGATAATAATAGACTCGGTCTACAAATTTATAAGTCTATGGTCGGTGTCGTATTTGACTTTTGTTGTGTTTCAAAGACTTAGTTATGTAGTTAACTCATAATTTCTTAGAAATAAAATACATTTTTTTGTTTCATTTCATTGCATGTTTGAGAAAAGCATTATACATACCTCAGCCATGAAGTGACGGGTTGCCGTCCGAATACTATCCGGCCTCGCTTCGCTCGGCGTCTACATATATTCGGCCGGCAACCAGTCACTTCCCGGCCTCGGTAGTAATGTACTATTTACGACTACACACGTATTTTCAAATAAAATTGTAAGTTTGAGAAATATTCTTAGTCAAACGCAATTTCATTAATAATCAAGGTCGGGCGTCTAAATTAAAAAAGTAAGCTCCTCTATGGTTTACTATTCATCAGAAGACATTTAAAATTAGGTTGGCAGCAATGTATTTCATTAAGTCTTGAATACACGAGGTGTCTTAAAATTCCAAAAACGCACTGCGCGTATGCCCTGTTGCGTTTTATATAG
>JALPQI010008712.1:0-47189 GCA_025490895.1 Thaumatotibia leucotreta
CTTTAACCATATTTTCGTAATTAATTGAAAAAATACGTATTTCATAAAATAAATTAAAAATTTTGCGTGATTAATTGAAAAAAATACGTATTTAATAAAAACCAATACATGGTTAAGGAATATTAAAATAGGCATTGATTTGAGAACATTCGCCGTGTTTCTGTCTGTAGGTAAAAAATGCTGCCAACATAATAAAATCATAATAATTATACCAATAGTAATCAGTCTGAAACATGGTCAAGCATAACGAAAACATTCACAGATTTAATTAATTTTAAAACCAATATTCCTCAACCTCGCACGTACTTCGATAGCGTAAACAATGAATTTTTTACTCAAATGTTTATTATTATGTATAATTATTGAAATAACCATAGAAGATGAGTCCACAAAGCATACTGCTACAACAAAAGATGATACAAAAACAGAAACAACAAAAACATTACCGAAACAGGAGGAAACTATTTCAAAAAAAGAACAAAAATCCGGCCCAAACCAAGCGCCCTACGACATCAAAGATTTTAAAGTCACGAAACTAAAGAGTCACAATTTCGAAGACGACACTGATTGCCTCGCCAGTTTAGACCCAAAGAGAATAGAAGTTGTCAAGAAAAGCATAAGAAATGCCCACGGTAAGCTTGAATACGTACCTTCAGACCCAACACACTTAACAGACGAGGATGTCAAAATAGCTGATTGCTTAAAGAAAGAAAACGATGCAAAAGTAGAAATCACCAACCAACATGAAAACAAAACTAACAAAACAGAAAATTTGCATACTGTAGAAGAAGTCGACGCGAAAAAGGACAATCAAAGCAGAAGGGATACTGAGTACCAGTTCGAGCCTTTGGATTACTACGATGACGAGATCGTGTTTGATAACACCACGTGTCCAGATAAGGTGGAGGTAATAGAACTGCAGTTGGGGGAGGTAAAGCAGTATGATTTGGAGTGCGAGATGCTGACGTATTGGACGGGTCTGTCGGACGTCGACCAGTTTGTTGAGGTTTAATTATATCAAGCAATATGATTTTTATTTAAATAGTTAGCGGATTGGTGATCACAGTAATGTGTCCACTATGATGACTATACCTCGATATTTTTCTAGCAGCAACGAGAGATTGACAAAATTGAATATCGACATAACTCTTATCGATGAGTACACGCTATTCTCATAAAGATATTAACTTCGTAAAACAAGGTAACCACGAAATACAGGACCTATTTAGGCTTTGTTTTAAATATCTAATACTTCATATAAATTATTTCCTATGGCATTAAGAGTATATTTTATTTAGTCTTTGTTCGTTTAATGAGTACTCAATACAAGAGATAAAAAAAATAATGTATCGTTTTGAATATGATTTGCTTTCTGTTCATTTATGTCTAAGTTATTGCACATTATTTATTTATTAAATTTATTTATCGACCAACAGATTTATCGATAAATAGTTCTGTCGATGTTTAATTGTGTCAATCATTCGTTCCTGCTAGAACAGTATCGAGGTATAATGATGACACTGCTGCCCATCATCAATCTCTTATCAAATAATGGTCAGTGACACTTGTATCCCTTAGTCGACTTTTACGACACCCGCAGGAGGAGGGTGGTGGCAAATGTATTCTTACTGTCGCCACCACACGGCCAGAAGAATTCGAATAATTCAAAATAAAAAACGAATATTCGAATACTTGCAACTTTTAAATATTTGCAAACCCTGGTCATATATATTACGCTAATAAAATCTGTAATATCAGACGAAGTAACAGGGGTAGTTTTACAATGGCACGTAATGGCTTTTGATCAACGCCCATTACATAAGATTATAACTATCACTTAAGCTATCTATTCAAGAATACACCCTCGTTACACAGACATATAACGTCTTTCATAAACATCCATGATGGCCATTTCGGCTAAAACATATATCGGGATTGCAAAAAAAATAGTAAAAGGCCTTTCAAGAAAATAAAATTTTACGTCATAATTTTTGTGGTACGAAGTTAAATTATCAACGCAAGACAGTTATAACCCTTAAATTGGTATTGGAAACATATTTGCCGTCATAAAAAAAACAAAACCAAAGCAATTTATAATTACGTAATAAATTGAATGCTTTAACATAGCTGTCAATGGTAAAAGGGTTAATTTTCATTAAATTGGTTTTACTAAAGTTGTTTTCACGATCATTATATTTCTGATAAAAATCTTGTAAATCAATCACAGTTTAACTATAATTAACAATATTATAAACGAGTTTTATAATCTTAATAATGTACTGTTTCATTTACAAGATTAGATCGATGATTCCTTGAGGTGAGATCACTAGACAAGGGGTCGTTTAATACTAAATAGTTTCTTAACCTACTCACATAATTACTTATACTCTTTTTTGTGAATTGGTTATGTAAATGTAGATTATTAAATGTATATGTCAACCTTATATAGAAAATGAAAATTTGCCATCGTGGAAAAAAAAATACTATAGCCTTAAAGTGCATTTAGACCAAACGAGCATTCGCTCATTCTATCCCCCAATTTACGAAATCAACGAATATCGACGAATCACGTTTTGTGTAATGAACGAATTTCGTAGAGTGGGTTTCGAATGCTCGTTTGGTCTAAATGCACCTTAATCGGAATACGATACAGAATGAGAAGTCTAGTTCAGTAAATGTCTGTATAATATCTTTATTAGCGTATAATTTATACACACACAGATCTTTGCGATACGTGGGCTGAAGTGGCCTCAAATTGGTAATTATAATAATTATGTAGCAGTTTAGAGACAAATGCAGGATCACAGCAAGTGTATCGATGAGTTCATC
This sequence comes from Thaumatotibia leucotreta, assembly GCA_025490895.1. Lineage (NCBI taxonomy): Eukaryota > Metazoa > Arthropoda > Insecta > Lepidoptera > Tortricidae > Thaumatotibia > Thaumatotibia leucotreta. The sequence continues at coordinate 2,830 of JALPQI010008712.1, forward strand.
ATCATCATCAGCCTATCGCAGTCCACTGCTGGACATAGGCCTACCCAAGTTCACGCCGCCGTTCTCGATCTTCGGCTGCTCGCATCCTGCTCCTGCCAGCCATCCTGCGCAAATCGTCGCTCCACCTTGCCTGGGCGTCCTACACTACGCTTGCCGACACGCGGTCTCCACTCAAGAACTCGTTTATCGATGGATAATATCGCACGCCTAGATCTAAACAGTATCAACTCAAAAAAGTACTTTTTTCAGAAATCACAAAAAACTAGTTTTGGCGTTTGTATGCGAAACAAAAATCTAATTTTAAGATAACTGGCTCGAAGGCTATTATCTCAAATGACCAGAATCAAAACTTTTGTAATTGGGTAATAATAATAGATATAAAATATGATTTTTAAGTTAATACAGTTTTGCATGTTAATTTGTGTATTATTTGTGGATCATTTAGAGTTGAAACTCTTTTGTTGATTAGTTTTAAAGTTATTACATCTTATTTCTTATAAGTTAACACTAAATGATTCTCAAATAGTGTATTATGTAAAAATTAAAACTTTTTTATTGGGCTTTATTTCAACAGATTATTTTATTTTTCTACGAGTAGGTAACTATTTCGCACTAGAGAGATCATTATTATCTAATCACAAATTATTTTACTAAGTTTACTAATAATTTCCCACGCCGCTTCATAATTCTAAAACAACAATAAAGTGGGTAGGTAAGTAAATGAAGTAACCATGAAAACAGTATTAACTCAAAAATACATAAAATCAGGGGTAACTATACCTGATCCACGATAACGAGCTAGTATAGGGACCTCTCTTTCGCACTTTTGTATGCAAATGAAAGGGACAAAAAAGGGCAGTGGGCGTCAACATTTGCACCTTGCTGTCGGCCTCGGCTTACATGCCGTCTCTCGGAATATTTTTTATTCTATCATTCTTTTTTTCCTTAGCAATTAGTTTCCAAATTGAATCTGATACATTATTGCAGTTTCTTGAATATACACTACTATAGTGATTCTATTATAGTGAGTGATTAATGATTATAGATAGTGTTACACCGATACCCAATGTATTCCCAATGACGACGCAACAGCCTTCACGATTTCATTTTGTGAGGTATCTGGAGCCTCTCGGACAAAAGTATCATAAAAATGATAAATCATGACTTTCTCATGCGAAGAAAAAGGTTGCCTCTGCCTTTTCTGACGAGTCGCGTTTGGTGGATTTGCCATTTTTCACCAATAATCAATCCAGTAAACAAGCCGAGTTAACAAGTAGGCACGAAACAGTCCAGTACACAAGCCGAGTCACAAGTAAGCACGTAACAGTCCAGCATACAAGACCAGTCATAAATTAGAACAAGTAACAAATAGGATGAGAGCTCTATAACACGTCCGTACCGTACAATGACAAATGTTGACTGAACTTTCGCCGCCATGTAAACCCAGCCGATGCACATGCATCGCTCTTATCGCTGGCCAATTACGTGCCGTCTGAGATTTCTGGTACTAGCTCGATATCGTGGATAAGGTATAGTGTTGATATCTTGCTACCTATATTCCATAACTGTTATGAACGAGAATAATTTGCAATGTTTCTTAATAATTGCTCAATATGTTTCGTTTTGGATAAGATAAACCTGATTTTCGGAAAATTCATCAAAACAGAAATAACAAAAAAATATAATTATTTTCATTAAAAGAGAACTAAATCAAAATGTGTAACAAAATATTTCTTACCTCGCCACATAAACAGCTTTAACTGAAAATACAACAATGTGTAATTCTGATAATATTCATAAATAGTGTATTAACTCAAAATAATCACTAACAAGTGGCTACTTTTAAATCAACAAGACTGTAACAAGTCGAAATAGCACTGTATTGGAGACTTGGATTACGTCGATCATGCGGAGCAACTGACAATACTGCTGTTTAGACGGTACTGATATAATTAAAATAAGCCAGCAAAAGGTACTTAAGCGGCTGTCATTCGGCGTGCGGCAAAGATATTGTTGCACCGGTTTTTGTGGCTTACGCGGGTTGATTTGTAGAATTCAAATATGCAGCTAACTCAAAAGTGAAGTTTTTTGAGTTAATACTCTTTAGATCTAGGCGTGCGATATAATAATATACAGAATATATAAATAAATAAATATCTTGGGACATCTTACACAAATGGACCTAGTCCCATGGTAAGCTCAATTAAGGCTTGTGATGTGGGTACTCAACGACGATGTAATAGATAGATACATTTAGATACTTAAATACATAGACAGCCTTGACCAAGGAACAAATATTTGTGATAAATAAATACACAAATAATGGCCTCGCCGGGATTTGAACCCGGATCCTCCTAGGCTACGGAGGCTGACGATAAGGCTGATTCAATAGTGACATATGACGTTGCTAAAGAGTAGTGACAGTTTTTATACAGGATGAAATATTTTACGTAAGAGTTGACTAAGGGATTGAAGTGTCACTGACCATTATTTGATAAAAGTTTGATGATGGGCAGCAGCGTCATCATAGTGGACACATAACTGCGATCGCCAATACGCTTGCCCAGCGTGGCGATTATGGGCATTTACCTCCTAATGCGTCAATACGCATAGTTAATAGGAGAGGCCTGCGTCCAGCAGTGGACTATCATAGGCTGATGATGATGATGACGATGTTTTTTAGGGTTCCGTAGCCAAAATGGCAAAAACGGAACCCTTATAGATTCGTCCTGTCCGTCTGTCCGTCTGTCCGTCTGTCACAGCCGATTTACTCGGAAACTATAAATGCTACAGTAACGAAATTTGGTGAGAATATGTGTTGTATGAACCGCTACAGGATTATGATACTAAATTGTAAAAAAAAACCATTGGGGTGGGGGCCCTCCATACATGTAACTGAGGGATAGAAATTTTTTTTTAGTTTTACATAAGCGTGTGGGGTATTAATAGAAAGGTCTTTGAAAATGATATGAAGGTTTATGCATCACATTTTTATTTAAGCAAATCGTTTTCGAGATATCAGCTCTCAAAGTCTGAAAAATGTGTCCCCCCCCCTCTATTTTTTAAACTACGCGATATAAAATTCTGAAAAAAATATATGTTATGCACATTAATAAACTCTATCAACGATTTTTGGTTTGATTAAATTATCTCCTATAGGTTTAGCTGTAGGTTGATTTAACTGTATTTTTTTAATAATAAATTGATAATGGTACGGAACCCTTTGCGCGCGAGTCCGACTCGCACTTGGCCGGTTTTTTACTCTGTGGCTCAGCTAAACCAAAGCACACACCTACAATTGCTAGACTGCATGTATTACGTCTACCCGCTACGTAAATTGCCTGCTCTGTGGCAGAAATCAAAACGCGGCATTAAAATTTAAACAAGAGCTAAGGGAGCAATTTGCCACCGCATTTCAATCAGGAGACATTATTCAGTATTATGTAGATTCGTGGCATTTCGCCTGCGGTGCCGTTGGTTGGTCGTTTCGGGCAGTCAGCGCTTAAAGCGCTTTAAATTTTAGAATTAACGAGCGTAGACGGGCATTTAATAATAATAATAAATAAAGGAAATTATAATAAATTATTTATTTAGAGTAAGTTACACTCATAATTATCATGGTTAGTAAAAACTTAAATTGTAGCGATGTTAGTACTTATAATAATACTTTAGACAATTTTCTTTTGATTGAAATAAAAACTTTTTCTCTATCTTGCTACTGAATGTTGATGTTACTTACTTTAAATTAAACCCGAAAATACTATGTACCCGGTGTCATATGCTAAGATGATATGTAAAGAGGTTTCATGTATTTATTTCACACCTAGGACTGCAAACAACCCGTCTTTTGTTTTGAAACGTCAAATTGTAACACTAGGTCTTGACATTCAGCCACAGATAAAAAAACAACCTAAGAACTAATGTCTATACCACCAGGTAAAAGAATACCTCAAACAGATTTAAAAAAAAGTTAGGCGCGAATGTTTTTTTTAATGTTGTACGATACTGTACTATTGGTTTATTTACAAATGAAATAGTATGGTTCGGCGAAATCAGTTCGTTTTATTTCATGGAAAGTTTGAGAAAAGCACTATACAAAATCTCGGCGAGAAACAGGGTTACAGGGTTATATCTACTTGGCCTGTAACCCTTCGTTTCCCGTCCTCTATAGTAATGTACTATTTTTTTAGATCTGGACGTGTTTGGGTTCATTTGAATCAGAATCTATGTTATGCTGCTTAGTACTTAAATTATGTTTTTAACACACGTGCTCGTAACGTAGGTGTTACCGTTTTTTGATTCATATCGTAGTATTTGGTTCATCTGTTATTTAGTGAATTTCATATTTGTGTAAAATGTGAACTTTGTAACCTTAAAGGGATAGTACCTACCTATTGTACAGTCAATTGCAAAAATAAGTATCGAAAGAATCCGCTCATAAATATGTTACGACGTTCTTATTACACAGAAGTGCACTGGAACATATTTTTGAACATTTTTGTATACACCTTATTTTGTTTTTGACTGTACCTAAGTAGTAAGTAAGTAGCAATTACATTGCAACAAGTATTACTAAAAGTTAGTTTTTCTCGGCACACTCGTATCATAATGTACTATTATCAGTGATCGGTTTTTTGTTCCGCCGGCGACGGGTCTCATAGTAACTTGAAAAATAAACTTTGATTATTTATACGTATTTCCATGCAATTTGCCATGTTATTGTTCATAAGGTAATATAATAGTATTATTTTTTTTATAGTCACACCCGTCATTTTTTATACGCGAAATCCCGTGAGGGTCGATCCAAAAAACCGATCACTGACTATTATGTATGTCGTCTTTTTGGTTCTAAGTCAGTAAATTCTTCGGTTCTTTCGGTTTTAATTCAACCATTATTAAACGGAAATAATTATCAAGAGTCAACATTATCGTCGGGGATAGTGCAATACCGCGTAAATTCAATTAGGATACATTTTAGTGTCAATTGTTTGATATTTGAACTCTATCTGCTTTGGTAGTTACGTGGTATTGCACTATCAATGACGATATGTATAAAAATTGTATAATTATATAAGTTTGTTATCTTATATCCTTAATCAGATCAACATAGCGAATAGCGACTTGTTCATTTCAAAAAAAGGTCTAACGTTTAAACGAAATCAATATTTCTAAATAAATAAAAGTTTATCCTTGAACCATTAAGATAACCTAGTGAAAATATTTGCAGCAAGTTAAGCTCCGATGTATCTGATAGCGACTGTACCACAGAAGTCATATATACCATAGATCAAGCAAACGTATCTACTTAGCGTGTCAAATGAACTCAGTAAAATCTACTGAGTTGTCCGTCCTTAATCGCAGCTTGCAGCTTTCGGGCGTCAAGTTTTGTAAGTTGAAGTGAACAAAAACATTAATAATGCCTCCTTAAGTAATATTAATTGCAACATCTCAAAAAATATGAATAAGTACTCAAGGGCCTGAGACATATTTAATTTAAAATCATAGGCAAGTAACAACTTCAGTACAAAATCTGACACGCTCGGCCACCATACAAATGAATGAACTTGTTTATTCTATCCAAATCTAATTCTGTGGACTGTACTATAATTACTCTGTCTGGTTTGGTGTTTAAAAAAAGGTAAACAATCTTTCAGTATCTTTTTATTGAAAACTACGAGTAGAAAATAAGTTTTAGCAAATATACATAATATAACAAGGAAATACCGTGATTTACATTGTTTTTGATTCATTAAGTACCTAGTTTAGATTTTTATATGCATTTTTCAAACACCAATCCAAACAAAGTATAAAAGTAAACAAATCTAAATTGAATGGAGTCACAACCCAAATTAACAAAAAGCGCTTTATGCAGCCAGATTTCTTAAGGCGATTTACGCTGCCAGATCACGCGGGGTCAAAATTACCCGTCAATCTGTGCCCTAACCAGCTTCGTACCTTTTATTTAAGCACGTAATTGCTCTGTTTTGATACATCCCCCTCCCCTCTACCCCCGCGCCTCTCCCCTTGATTACACCGATTACTGTTTTTGTGTGTTTGTCGAATTAAAGCGAGAAAAGGAGAAAATTGAGCCCTTAATAGTACATTACATCAGAGACCGGGAAAATGAGGATTTCCGGCCAAGTTGGTATATTATACATATTTGATATTATACATCGGATAGGTAACGAGGTCGGGAATCCGTTTTCACGCCGAGGCATTGTATAGTGCTTTTCTCAATCATACAAAGAAATACTAAAAAAATAATGACAATGTTGTCGAAATAAAAAAAATAGTTACTTTGCAGGCCTAGGCCTGAAAAGTGTTATGGAATTCCATTTCCATCCCAGTGAGTTACTGCGCCCTAAAAGCGATACTTCCGAGTCTATTTTAACCCTTAGATGCATACAGTATGGTGCATATAGTAATGATACGATCGAAATGACACATGTCGAAATAAGTAATCAATTGCGACTGACACACTGAGCAATAGAGTTCTGATTGACATCGATTGTTTACATAAGTCATTTCAGAATTAAAATGTGTGATACCATATGCACCTAAGGGTTAAGGAACGTAAAGACAATATTTCATTGCATGTTTGAGAAATAGTAATTTACAATAATATCGTCAGTTGTAATATGAATTAATGTAACCACCAAATGACGATTTTTCAGGAGAGCCCAAAAACTAATTTGACATTTATAAAGTATGTTGTATCTTTTTAGTTAATTATCCTATTGAAATTATGTTTATCTTGTTTGTTTTATTTTTGAGAGGTCTATTTGAAACACAGTTACTAACTGCAACCACAGTTGTAGTTCAGGAAATGACTGGTGATTACGTTAAATATTTAAAAAAAAATTTGGACCTACGTTAATAATTTAATGAAAATCATCAAAAGTGGATTTCGTAACTTAGTGTAACTCACAAATTGAAACCGAATTGCTTATAAGCCATACATCATAGATGGCGCTTACAACAATGACATTTATAAAAATATGGTGAGTACATTTGGAAGGACATATTTTGTACTTAGAAATTCGTACTTACGTTAAAATATTGTCTATGATTTTTTGAAACCTTACATACATTAATAAAAAACGTAGAAACCTAATAAAATGGCAAAGTTTTTGTTAACGTATTCGACATTTTTTTTCGATTATCAATATTTTAAATACACCGTTCGATAGAGCAGGAAATTTGCAGTCGAACGGTATACTTAACTCAATTTCGTCATTTTGGTGGTTACATTAATTCATATTACAATCGACGATATACCTAGCTCAGAAAGAACTCTTTTTAATACTCCAAGATTGGCGTTATAAAATGTTATATAGTGTGTCACCATGACCCGGGCTTTTATAGTTGCTGACTTCTAAGAATGGACTTTTGACAGTTATACGTTTGTCCTTATTAATATGAGGATAAGGCTCACCATTTTTTCGATAGTGTTAACGTTATACAGGGTGGAAAAAACGAATGCCATATGGATGGCAACTACCTTAAATAATGTTAATAGCACATTTTGTGTAAGGGAGACTTCCCTTTGTTTTTAAAAACAATAAATTTCTGCGTTTAAGGATTTATGAAAATTCACTTGCCTCACTCGGGACTCGAACCGATTAAATGTGACAAAAAGTAACGTGACATATTTTATGATGCGTTTTCATGGCCTTTTGTTATTCTGATTGTAGTTGTCATTTAAAGAAAAATGAACCTTACGTATCAGCAGGGCCCGTAATTTTCATGCCGATGACATCAATTTGACGTCACGCTCCATTTAGAGTGATCCGAGATAGTTTTATTGTTTTTTCCACCCTGTATATATAAGGTTCGTGTCTAAACTGTCCAAAATTCATTCTTAGAAATCGGTAGCTATAAGAAACTGGTAATTATACGCATTACTAGCAATCGTTTTCAAGTTTGACATGTGACAAACATTTCAATTGACCACAGCTTTAGATATTCAGTAGATAAAGTAAATAGCCACCATTTGTATGGGAACCAAGCGTGCCGACTATTTAGCTGTCACTGAGACGTCACGGTCGGCATTTAGTGATGGGAAAACCTAAACGATTCAAAGACACCAATGCCCCTCCACCCGCAACAATGCAGCCGGCTCTCTCGTAGATTTTATATCTGTAGGCTCGCTCGCTCACTATTATATTTATTGTAGAACGAACAACACTAGTCGCTAAATTTGACGGACGAATGAGAAATGGGCTGTACTACGAAGTCGAAGCGATACGCGAGAGTATCGCTAGTCTCATATTCATCATCGTTTTAACACACATGGTCGATCAAACGCTTAAAGCAAACGCAGCAATGCAATGTAAACGCCGGTTTGTAACGTAATTCTATAGTTACTTAGGTACACCCTTGGACGCTTAAATAAAAATACGGAAAAAATGATTAAAAATGAATTCACACACAATATTATTTAAAAATTACTTACGTGTGAAGGGAGATAATGTTTTTATTTTTGTGCGCTGGAAATATTTAGGCTGGTGTAGTTAATTATCATGCGATGAGGCATTTTGTATTTTTTTCTTACGTGCGGCTGCAATAGCTGACGTATGTGGACTGTCATTAGAAATGGCCATCTCAGTGGCTGCCACTGAGTTCGGACACGCGAAGTAGATACATTTGCTTCTTCTGGTGTATATTCATTTCTGTGAAATTGACCATACACTTAAGTTTATTTTCATCCAAACGATCAATGTAACGCGTGTACTGCTCAGTTGTCAAACTAGTAGCTGAGATCTGTCATTGTCAAGTGCAAACGATTAATTTTGAATTACATTGCTTGACATGTTAGAGACCCTGCCATCGAAGCTGGGGGTTCTGGGTTTGAATCCCGGTGAAGGCATTATTTGTGTACTGTTCCTTGGTCATGGCTGTCTATGTATTTAAGTATCTATATGTATCTATCTATTATATATTATATCGTCGTATATGTATCTATCTATTATATATTATATCATCGCTTGGTACCCATCACAAGGGTCCATTAAGGTGCAGTTAGACCAAACGAGCATTCGCTCATTCTATCCCCCACTCTACGAAATCAACGAATTTCGACGAATCACGTTTTGTGTAACGAACGAATTTCGTAGAGTGGGGGATCGAATGAGCGAATGCTCGTTTGGTCTAAATGCACCTTTATGTGTCTTAAAAAAATATTTCATCATCAGCCTATGATAGTCCACTGCTGGACGTAGGCCTCTCCTATTAACTATGCGTATAGACGCAATAGGAGGTAAATGCCCATAATCGCCACGCTGGGCAAGCGGATTGGCGATCCGCAGTGCAGTAATGTGTCCACTATGATGACGCTGCTGCCTATCATCAATCTTTTATCAAATAATGGTCAGTGACACTTCAATCCCTTAGTCGACTCTTACGACACCCGCAGGAGGAGTTGGGGTGGTGATAAATGTATTCTTACTGCCGTCACCACACAGCCAAAAAAATATTTATTTATCAATAAAACACGAATATGTAAAAAAACATGTTTAATTCAATATTGCTATGTCTATTTCTACAACTTTACAATGAGATCTACTTCCAAGCTACTTAAAACTAAGATAATATCTCTATGCATTATATTATCCTGTACAAAACACATTTAATATCACAACTAACTCTATTGATTAAAATAATCTAGTTAATCATAAAAATGTTCACATATTTGGCATTAATTTTATTTTTATTAAGTTAAATGGGCGTTTTCACAAACCGTTATTGAACCCTTGTTACTTAATTTGGTCAAGTTTACGCTTATTCGACTCAGAATCACGAGCTCATTCGATTTTGTTAGGAGAAAAAATATGTCCCATAATTTTCATACAGTTTTCATTCCTTCCATTACGCTACCGCCTTTAAACATCTATGAAAAAAACGGTATCGTAATTGAAAAAACAATTTGGGACAGTTTTTTTCTCCTATTTGCAATCGAAAGAGCTCGCGATCCTGAGTAAAACAAGCTCAAACTGGTCCCAATTAAATAACAAGGTGATTTCAACAACGGTTTGGGAAAACGCCCAAATATCATATTATTTTGAGATAAAACATCTATAAGTTGACCGGTAAGGTTCACTTTAGCGTATCACTTATATATTATATTGGTGCGAGCTTGGTACTACTTTACGTATCGAGTAAACATTGACGTATCCGTTACCTGCGTGCTTAGCCAAGTTGCCAATCGCTAACGCTTAGTAACGTATCGTAGGTTCCCGTCTCTGTCACTCTTTCATATTAGTGGAACAAAGACTGTTAAGCTGCCTTTCGTTTACGATTGATGATAAAGCGTTAGCGATTGGCAACTTGTCTAAACACCCTGCCAACTTATGGTATGTCGATTTACTGCACTAAATTCAACTTAATTTTTCTACGTTACTAATACTACTTTACATCTTATAGGAAAGGAGTTGTCTATACTAACACTTAGATAATATTTAACATTTTACTTAACCTTTTTTTTACATTTTAATATACTCGTAATCTAGAGTGTTACCTACTGAATCAGATTGAAAATGTACAGATAACATAGGGCAGAGCTAAGATGACAGTCATACAATGTTGCTATTATTAAATTAAAAATTAAAAGACAAAGAAATTTCTTTAAAAATGCTATGTTACTTAGAAATAGTTATAATTTTTTTTCTTTCGATTGGCATAATAAATGAGTTTATACATCAATCAATGTCATTTCGTTCTTAAAAACTTCTGAAAATCGAGTTTAAAGTAGGGCTCTCGGTCGTGCCCGGGTTTCGTGTACCCGTTTCTTTGCTACCGTGAAACGGGTTTCTTACCCGTTTGGAACGTGTTATTAAGACACGGGTACACGGGTACCCGTACCCGCGCCTTCGGCTTGGGCTTTACTTTAACACAATTTCTTTTTTTTCTAAAATTATTTAAATTTGTTGCCCTTTTCTTGATAAGCTGGTTTATGTAAGATTGTCATTTCGCTCTAAAAAACATAAATCGAATTTAAAAGCAGTCTATCAAAGCAAGCTAGGTACCAGGAGATCATAACACCATAGCAGTTCACATGTGACAGTGCATGTACGCGGGGTAGGGGGGCAGCAGTGCGCAAGCGAGAGGGAGCGAGTGCACGTCCCGCTCGCTCCCGTTGGCGGCCTGCGCGCGCAGCTGTTCCAGGCGAAGTTGGTTTTGACGCTTCCATTTGGTTCTAGAAGAAAGGTTTGGGGTTCATATTTTGGTCTGGAAATTGGGTAATTAAGTTTGTGGTAAACAATAGTAAATTACATGCCAAGGCCGTTTAAGTGGGAAATGTCTCGGATGACGTGCAATCACAAACATTTGATCCGAAGTTTTCCCATTTAACGGCCGAGGTGTGTATACTTTTTTCTGCTCAACGGAGCCGGCAACTTAGTTTAGCGCAGCGGCTGGCAAAGTGCTGTTTGCCGGCCGGAGGGCAGAAAAAGTATATACTTATAAGTCTGGATTACTGAGACCGCCAGTTTGACGTAATACGGGCATTTACCCCCTAATGTGTCTCTTAATAGGAGAGGCTCTAATGAGCAGTCGACTGCGAGAGGGGGGGAGAGACTGAGAGAGAGCGAGAGAGAGAGAGTGGGAGAGAGAATATAGAGAGAGACAGAGAGAGAGTGGGAGAGAGATGGAGAAAGAGAGTGGGAGAGAGAATATAGAGAGAGACCGATAGAGAGGGGGAGAGAGATGGAGAGAGAGAGAGAGATAGAGAAAGAGAGACAGAGAGAGAGTGGGAGAGACAATATAGAGAGAGACAGAGAGAGAGTGGGAGAGAGATGGAGAGAGAGAGTGGGAGAGAGAATATAGAGAGAGACAGAGAGAGAGGGGGAGAGAGATGGAGAGAGTGAGAGAGAGAGAGATAGAGAAAGACAGAGAGAGAGTTAGATAGAGAGAAAGGGAGACAGAGATATTGAGAGAGGGAAAGAGATCATGATGAAAACGAATAGTGAACTCACCGTCGATTCTGGTACCAAGTCTTGACCTGCGTCTCGCTCAGACTGAGCGCGTCAGCCACATCCCCCCGGTCAGCGACGCTCAGGTACTTCTGGCAGCGGAACTTGCGCTCGAGGTACGCGAGTTGCGCATGCGTGAAGGCGGTGCGGCGCCGGCGCGGCTTGCGCGACGAGCTAGCGCGGGGCCGATCTGGAAGAGTTGTTGCGTTTTATGGTGCCCTGGTAACTTTGGTCTGTTCCACCAATTGTTTTCTCAAATTTGCAATGAAATAAATGTTTGGGTCATTATCAGATTTGTCTTTTCGGTGAACATTAAAGTTAAGGAATCTGTGTACAGTCAAATGCAGAAAGAAGTATCGAAAGAATCCGCTCATAAATATGTTACGACGTTCTTATTACACAGAATTAGAGTGCACTGGGACATATTTTTGAACATTTTTGTGTACACCTTATTTTGTCTTTGACTGTACTAATTTTGTGATAAAACTGATAAGTGATAAAACAATTACTGGTACAACTCCCCGTTCTACAACCCTATGTATTACAATCGTAGCATAGACTTATAAAAGCTGTTAACTTTTGATCACCGAGTGGACAACTTTTGTTTTTCCGAATGGACAATGACCCGTTTACATGACGTACCTCAAATCAATCAAGGAAGTACGAGTTTCGGGTTATACGAGCGAACAATGATTTAAAGGGACTTCATACAAAATATCAGACCTGGAAAGACCCTACTTTTATTTTTTATCGTATAAGTATACTTTTTCTCATGGCCTTGGCATTCAGCCAGAAATAAAGAAATACGGAATTTATTTTTTATTTCATTGCAAGTTTGAGAAAAGCACTATACAAGCTTCAGCCGGGAAAAAGGTTGCAGGCCTCATTATATCCGAATTACTCCCGCGATGCATGCAAGCAATGGTGCGCTTAGACAGCAAGTGTGATGAAATAGTAGATTGTGTCACAAGGGATCAAAATGGTATATTTCCGGCGTGGGCGTATATTGAATCCTGAATGGAGCGACGGATTCTACAATTGCATTCCGACCGTAGGGAGGCATTCTAAAGTGGAATCCTGAGCGTAATGAAGAATTCAAGCGTTAATAATTTTGATACCGTGTGACACATACTGCTTTTCACACAACCTATGAGAAAAATAAAAGATATATCACATATTTAATATTCATGCAAATAATCGATTCTGAAGAATTTTTATCAATTATGAACGTACTATTTATTTTCATATTTCATTGTATTTTTTTAGGCTGGCAATAGAAAGTCCTTGAACAGAAAAGTGCCACTTTGATCCCTCCCAGCAGTGAAGGAAAGGCCCGTATTCGAATAGGTGGTGTGAAAATACTTTTTTCTCCAACTTGCTACGGAATGTTGATGTTACTTACTTTAAATTAAACCCGGAAATACAATGTACCCAACGTACAAATATTCAAAGTGACAGCCGTGATGACAACTGTATCCCCGGTTTTAAAATTTATTTAAATTATATTTCTATGAATATAACAAGACAACACTAGCTTTCTTAGCTCAGTTTGTTAACAAGTTTACAGAAAAATAACAAGAATTGATTTTTGCAGTGCGAAAAGTATTAAAATTTGAAATATTTGTTCTGTCATATGTTGTGACTCTACCAATCAACCAAGTTACTGTGATAACTCTACCGTTTTCCGTTCTACAATTTTCATCTGGCGGTGGCCCTCGCTTTCTTACTGCTTGCTACCTACCGAGGGATCATTTCCGACCAGGTGGGCGGCTGGAAATGCTGCCTGCTTGCACCCAGTGAAGATACTCCAAAATGACAGTGCCAATGTTGTCAGTGCTGTCACCAATATCGTAAACATTGAAATCTTGTGAACTTTACAATTAGTTTTTGTAGGTAATTTATGCTCGTGTTCTTTCCTATGCTAGTTTTATGGTTTGTTCTTTGTGTTCTTTTTTGTTTTAGTGCTGTCACTAACTTCGTAAACATTGAAATCTTGTGAACTTTACAATTAGTTTTTGTAGGTAATTTATGCTCGTGTTCTTTCGTATGCTAATTTTATGGTCTATTCTTTGTGTTCTTTCTTGTTTTAGTTTTTATGCCTTCGCAACCCTACCAAAATCCGCCGGAGTTGTTGTGTTGTCACATCTGCGCCGATAACAAACAATATAAGGGACGGAGGGGGCTCGCTATCCATACCGCCTACCGGCATGGCACCCGTTTGGCTACCGACCCCCCACTGCCCAGTGCTTCCCAACCAGCTCCTGGCTCCTCGGGCTTTGACACTTCGGCAAATTGTACTTCATCAACCGAAATTTCACTGGAGAAAAGGTTAGGGTTGTTAAAGGCTCATACACCAATAGTAAAGAGAATACCCCGTGGTGCCCGTCTCAGCGTCGCACGTTGCCTCACCGAGTGTATAGCCAAAGTCGTCACGGAGAATTCCACTCAAGCTTGGGAGCGCCTGCTTACTTTGCCTTATGCAGTTTTACACGCAGATAAATCAAATAAAGCTTCGCTTACTTCACAAATTAAGAAAAACACAGTTTCTTTCTACAATCTACCTGCAATTCCCCAATTACATGAAAATCATAACCGCACTCCTTCAAATTCAATTACTAATAAAATAAAATTGATTGAAAGTAAAATTTCGGATGGTGATGTAAGTGGAGCTGCGCGTCTCCTTTTTTCTCATGACGACTTGGCTGCACACTCGGACGCTACCTACACCGCCCTAGCAGAAAAACACCCGGTTCCTTGCTCCTCCTCGATACTGCCAGATCCCCCCGCTGTTGACGATCCCTCAATCCAGGTGGGCGAAGACGTGTTGCTTCGCGCAATAGCTTCTTTTCCAAGTGGCTCTGCCGGTGGGATCGATGGGTTATCCCCCCAGCACATAAAGGATCTAACCACAACATCATTGGGCGACGCCAAATCAGATTTAATCAAAGAGCTTACGAGTTTAGTAAATTTAATGCTGTCAGGCCGCGTCAATACAGGAATCGTCCCTATTCTGTTCGGCGCTAACCTTGTAGCCCTGGCAAAAAAAGATGGAGGGATCCGCCCAATAGCCGTGGGTTGTACTTACAGGCGCTTGGCTTCAAAGCTCTGCTGTAAGAAATTCAATGGAAAACTAACGGACATTTTCAAGCCACGGCAGCTGGGCTTTGGAGTAAAGGGTGGATGTGAGGCAGCAGTGCACGCTGCGCGCACGTTTCTGAATCGTCCGGACTACGAAGTTTTTATTAAATTAGATGTCAAAAACGCTTTTAATTCGGTCGACCGCGGTGCTCTGTTAGCTGAGGTCAAAAGAGAACTGCCACACCTCTATAAATACATTTGGCAATGCTACGGAGCACCATCAAAATTATTTTTTGGAAACAAAATTATTAATTCGAGCACGGGCTGTCAACAGGGGGATCCGCTTGGGCCCGCAATTTTCAGCTTAGCCATTCACCCCATAATCACTAGTTTACAGTCAAAATTCAATTTGTGGTACCTGGACGACGGATCCCTCGGCGGAGACGCATTAACCGTCCTACATGATTTACAATCTGTCATTGATAAATTTTCCAAAATTGGTCTCTCTTTAAATTTTACTAAATGTGAAATTTTTATACCGAATCACGTTCCACCTAACACAAAAATAGACATTTTAACAAATTTTAACACTATTTTGCCAAACATTTCCATCCATTCCAAATCGTCTCTCACCCTTTTAGGTTCACCAATTTTTGATGAGTCAATTACTCCCGTTATTACCTGCAAATTAAACTTCTTTAATAGCACTTCAGACCTTCTTTTTCAAATAAATCCCCATATGGCCCTTTTTATTATCCGGTTTTGTCTTTTTACTCCTAAATTCATGTACCTACTTCGCAGTTGTCCAATCTGGAAATTTCCATCAATCCTGGCTTCCATAGACTCCTCTCTTCAGGTAACTCTTTCTAAAATTCTTAACATCCATTTTGATACTAGGGCGTGGACTCAAGCGGTTCTTCCTATTAGGCTTGGTGGACTGGGTGTTCGCACCTCGGCAAGTTCAGCTCTGCCTGCTTTCCTGGCCTCTGTATACGGTTCGCTGTCTCTCGTGGGTATTATCTTAAACCTTCCCCAGATACCTGACGATGAGATAGCGAACCTGAAGGAGGCTAGAGACGCGTGGTGTGAGTCTTGTCCAGGTGCGGACATTCCAGTCCATCGTCACATACAGCGGGACTGGGACTCCCCTCGCCTAAAATCCGTTCATACCGAGCTTCTCGAGGAAAGTCCGGACGACTCAGAGCGTGCCCGTCTCCATGCGGTCTCTGCCCCAGAATCGGGCCATTGGCTAAGAGCCCTCCCATCGAGACAGATCGGCACCGTTTTGGACCCAAGTACCTTGAGGATAGCAGTATGTTTGAGGCTTGGGTCCAAAATGTGTGTCGCCCATACGTGCGCCTGCGGTAAGAATGTCGATCAGCTGGGTCGACATGGCCTTTCTTGTGTTAGAAGCGCAGGCCGCCTGTATCGCCACGGTACCATCAACGATTTGGTCCGTCGCTCGCTTGCTACCGCCTCTGTGCCTGCAGTACTTGAACCCACGGGCATGTTGAGAGACGATGGCAAGCGACCCGACGGGGCCACTTTGGTTCCGTGGAGACTGGGAAGGGTTCCGGTGTGGGACGCAACGTGCGTGGATACTTTCGCACAGTCCCACATCCAAGTAACCCGAACACAGGCCGGCGCTGCCGCGGACCAGGCCCAGGTACTCAAGCGCCGTAAATACTCGTCCTTAGTCAAGGACTACGAGTTTGCGGCGCTCGCAGTGGAGACGCTGGGCCCGTGGTCTGCGGACATGAAGGCTTTCGTAAGGGCCCTGTCGACGCGGCTGATCGAGAGCACGGGAGAGAAACGCGCTGGCGTGTATTTCTCTCAACGTATCGCCTTGGCTATACAGAGAGGGAATGCCGCCAGCATAATGGGTTCCATGCCGCAGGCGGACTTATTGGAGGGGGTTTTCTTTTTATAGGTATTTGTACATATATATATGTGTATTTTGATAGTTTTAATTAGTTTTATTTAGTTTTAGTTTATTTATAATTGTATTCTCATTTAGCCCCGGCTATACTCTTTGTATAATATTAATTATTTAAATAAAATTTTAAAATGTTAATATACGCAAACGCTAGTTTATCCTTAAAAAAAAAAATGTACCCGGTGTCATATGCTAAGATGATTATGTAAAGAGATTTAATGTATTTATTTCACACTGCAAACAAACCGTCTTTTGTTTTAAAACGTCAAATTGATATAAAAATGTGTTACGATACTGTACTATTGGTTTATTTACAAATGAAATAGTATGGTTCGGCGAAATCAGTTCGTTTTATTTCATGGCAAGTTTGAGAAAAGCACTATACAAATCTCGGCGAGAAACAGGGTTACAGGCCGCGTATTCCTAGCCTCAGTTCCTTCGGCCAGATATATCTACTTGGCCTGTAACCCTTCGTTTCCCGTCCTCTATAGTAATGTACTATTTCATATTTCATTGTATTTTTTTAGGCTGGTAATGGCAATAGAAAGTCCTTGAACAGAAAAGTGCCACTTTAATCCGACCCAGCAGAGAAGAAAAGGCCCGTATTCGAATAGGTGGTATGAAAATGCTGTTTCTCTTCAAACCTGCTGATTCCTGTGTCTCCCGCTGTGACCCTCCAGCCATGACCGATGCGAAGCCAGCCAGGAGTTGGCTCTGAAAGGAGCTCTTTGTCAGATCCATGGAGCGTCCGTAGAGGCTGTCGGAGATCAGGTAGCCCTCTTCTTTCTCGTCACGTTCTGGCCTGGTGGGATAAGGATGGAGTCAGTATTGTGGTGTTTGATTAGCTACCTAAACCCGGGTATTTTGACGTGACAACGTCTTATAAATTGGTTTGCCGGGTGACACTTCAAGAAACTGCGTTACGCTCCGCTCACGTTATGCGCTCACAATGAGAGCGAGTGAGAGGCACGCGTCCCTTCCACTCGGGCATGGTTAGCCCGCCTAAGAGCGAGAGAGACAGATATAAAAAGTGAAAGGCACGCGTCCCTTGTCGTTGTCACGTAAACCTTTCGCCCGTATACCGACTTTACAGGCAACCAATTTTTTTAATGTTTTTTTTTTCATTGACTACTTCACTTAGCACAATTGTATTGTTTTCAAAATGTACATATAACTTAACACATGGATTGAGCGGTATTTAACGACGTAGATTGGAATTTAAGCACATTTTGAATGTAAGGCCCAAGATTTCACTCTGCTGTCCTTGCCACACTTGAAGTGGTCACTTTCTCTGTCCTTGTCACTCTGTTTGTCCTTGTCATACTTGAGGTTGTCACTCTGTCTGTCCTTATCACTCTTGAGATTACTTCAGGTTGTCACTCTGTCTGTACTTATCACTCTTGAGATTACTTCAGGTTGTCACTCTGTCTGTCCTTGTCACAGTTGTGGTTGTCACTCTGTATGTCCTTCTCACTCTGTCTGTCCTTGTCACTCTATCTATTCTTGTCACACTTGAGGTTGTCACTCTGTCTGTCCTTATCACTCTTCAAATTATTTCAGGTTGTCACTCTGTCTGTCCTTGTCACACTTGTGGTTGTCACTCTGTATGTCCTTCTCACTGTGTCTGTCCTTGTCACTCTGTCTGTCCTTGTCATTTTCTCTGTCTTTGTCTCTCTATCAGTCCTTGTCACACTTGAAGTTGTCACTCTGTCTGTCCTTGTAACTCTATCTATCCTTGTCACACTTGAGGTTGTCACTCTGTCTGTGCTTATCACTCTTCAGATTACTTCAGGTTCTCACTCTGTCTGTCCTTGTCACTCTCTCTGTCCTTGTCACTCTATCAGTCCTTGTCACACTTGAAGTGGTCACTTTCTCTGTCCTTGTCACTCTGTTTGTCCTTGTCATACTTGGGGTTGTCACTCTGTCTGTCCTTGTAACTCTATCTATCCTTGTCACACTTGAGGTTGTCACTCGGTCTGTCCTTCTCTCTCTGTATGTCCTTCTCACTCTGTCTGTCCTTGTCACTCTCTGTCCTTGTCACTCTATCAGTCCTTGTCAGTCTCTCTGTCCTTGTCGCTCTATCAGTCCTTGTCACACTTGAGATTGTCACTCTGTCTGCCCCTGTCACTCTATCCTTGTCACACTTGAGGCGGTCACTCGGCCTGTCCTCGTCGCACAGAGCCAGATGGCAGTCAGTCACCTGTACATATAGAACTCCCTGAACTCGGGAGTGGACCGCGCCGTGTCGTGCTCGCACTTGGAGGACGAGTCGCTGCGGTTGTGTCCGACGGAGATGTCCGCTGAGCGGCGTCCTTGTCACACTTGAGGTGGTCACTCTGTCTGTCCTTGTCACTCTTGATATTACTTGAGTTTGTCACTCTGTCTGTCCTTGTTACTCTGTCTGTCCTTGTCACTCTCTCTGTCCTTGTCACTCTCTCTGTCCTTGTCACTCTCTCTGTCCTTGTCACTCTATCAGTCCTTGTTACACTTGAGATTGTCAAGCTGTCTGTCCCTGTCACTCCGTCTGCCCCTGTCACTCTATCTATCCTTGTCACACTTGAGGTCCTTCTCACTCTGTCTGTCCTTGTCACTCTGTATGTCCTTCTCACTCTGTCTGTCCTTGTCACTCTGTCTGTCCTTCTCACTCTGTCTGTCCTTGTCACTCTGTATGTCCTTCTCACTCTGTCTGTCCTTGTCACTCTGTCTGTCCTTGTCACACTTGTGGTTGTCACTCTGTATGTCCTTCTCACTCTGTCTGTCCTTGTCACACTTGTGGTTGTCACTCTTTCTGTCCTTGTCACTCTATCAGTCCTTGTCACACTTGAGGTTGTCAAGCTGTCTGTCCCTGTCACTCTGTCTGCCCCAGTCACTGTATCTATCCTTGTCACACTTGAGGCGGTCACTCGGCCTGTCCTCGTCGCACAGAGCCAGATGGCAGTCAGTCACCTGTACATATAGAACTCCCTGAACTCGGGAGTGGACCGCGCCGTGTCGTGCTCGCACTTGGAGGACGAGTCGCTGCGGTTGTGTCCGACGGAGATGTCCGCTGAGCGGCGTCCTTGTCACACTTGAGGTGGTCACTCGGCCTGTCCTCGTCGCACAGAGCCAGATGGCAGTCAGTCACCTGTACATATAGAACTCCCTGAACTCGGGAGTGGACCGCGCCGTGTCGTGCTCGCACTTGGAGGACGAGTCGCTGCGGTTGTGTCCGACGGAGATGTCCGCTGAGCGGCGTCCTTGTCACACTTGAGGCGGTCACTCGGCCTGTCCTCGTCGCACAGAGCCAGATGGCAGTCAGTCACCTGTACATATAGAACTCCCTGAACTCGGGAGTGGACCGCGCCGTGTCGTGCTCGCACTTGGAGGACGAGTCGCTGCGGTTGTGTCCGACGGAGATGTCCGCTGAGCGGCGTCCTTGTCACACTTGAGGTGGTCACTCTGTCTGTCCTTGTCACTCTTGAGATTACTTCAGGTTGTCACTCTGTCTGTCCTTGTCACACTTGTGGTTGTCACTCTGTCTGTCCTTGTCACTCTGTCTGTCCTTGTCACTCTGTCTGTCCCTCTCACTCTGTATGTCCTTCTCACTCTGTCTGTCCTTGTCACTCTGTCTGTCCTTGTCACTCTGTCTGTCCTTGTCACACTTGTGGTTGTCACTCTGTATGTCCTTCTCACTTTGTCTGTCCTTGTCACTATGTCTGTCCTTGTCACTCTGTCTGTCCTTGTCACTCTATCTGTCCTTGTCACACTTGAGATAGTCAAGCTGTCTGTCCCTGTCACTCTGTCTGCCCCAGTCACTCGTATCTATCCTTGTCACACTTGAGGCGGTCACTCGGCCTGTCCTCGTCGCACAGAGCCAGATGGCAGTCAGTCACCTGTACATATAGAACTCCCTGAACTCGGGAGTGGACCGCGCCGTGTCGTGCTCGCACTTGGAGGACGAGTCGCTGCGGTTGTGTCCGACGGAGATGTCCGCTGAGCGGCGTCCTTGTCACACTTGAGGTGGTCACTCGGCCTGTCCTCGTCGCACAGAGCCAGATGGCAGTCAGTCACCTGTACATATAGAACTCCCTGAACTCGGGAGTGGACCGCGCCGTGTCGTGCTCGCACTTGGAGGACGAGTCGCTGCGGTTGTGTCCGACGGAGATGTCCGCTGAGCGGCGTCCTTGTCACACTTGAGGTGGTCACTCGGCCTGTCCTCGTCGCACAGAGCCAGATGGCAGTCAGTCACCTGTACATATAGAACTCCCTGAACTCGGGAGTGGACCGCGCCGTGTCGTGCTCGCACTTGGAGGACGAGTCGCTGCGGTTGTGTCCGACGGAGATGTCCGCTGAGCGGCGTCCTTGTCACACTTGAGGTGGTCACTCGGCCTGTCCTCGTCGCACAGAGCCAGATGGCAGTCAGTCACCTGTACATATAGAACTCCCTGAACTCGGGAGTGGACCGCGCCGTGTCGTGCTCGCACTTGGAGGACGAGTCGCTGCGGTTGTGTCCGACGGAGATGTCCGCTGAGCGGCGTCCTTGTCACACTTGAGGTGGTCACTCGGCCTGTCCTCGTCGCACAGAGCCAGATGGCAGTCAGTCACCTGTACATATAGAACTCCCTGAACTCGGGAGTGGACCGCGCCGTGTCGTGCTCGCACTTGGAGGACGAGTCGCTGCGGTTGTGTCCGACGGAGATGTCCGCTGAGCGGCGTCCTTGTCACACTTGAGGTGGTCACTCTGTCTGTCCTTGTCACACTTGAGATAGTCAAGCTGTCTGTCCCTGTCACTCTGTCTGTCCTTGTCACTCTGTCTGTCCTTGTCACTATGTCTGTCCTTGTCACTCTATCTGTCCTTGTCACTCTGTCTGTCTTTGTCACTCTGTTTGTCCTTGTCACTCTGTCTGTCCTTGTCACACTTGAGGTTGTCACTTTGTATGCCCTTCTCACTCTGTCTGTCCTTGTCACTCTGTCTGTCCTTGTCACTCTGTCTGTCCTTGTCACTCTGTCTGTCCTTGTCACTCTGTCTGTCCTTGTCACTCTCTCTGTCCTTGTCACACTTGTGATTGTCACTCTGTCTGCCCCTGTCACTCTATCAGTCCTTGTCACACTTGAGATTGTCAAGCTGTCTGTCCCTGTCACTCTGTCTGCCCCTGTCACTCTATCCTTGTCACACTTGAGGTGGTCACTCGGCCTGTCCTCGTCGCACAGAGCCAGATGGCAGTCAGTCACCTGTACATATAGAACTCCCTGAACTCGGGAGTGGACCGCGCCGTGTCGTGCTCGCACTTGGAGGACGAGTCGCTGCGGTTGTGTCCGACGGAGATGTCCGCTGAGCGGCGTCCTTGTCACACTTGAGGCGGTCACTCTGTCTGTCCTTGTCACACTTAAGGTTGTCACTCTGTCTGTCCTTGTCACACTTGAGGTGGTCACTCTGTCTGTCCTTGTCACTCTGTCTGTCCTTGTCACTCTTGAGATTACTTCAGGTTGTTACTCTGTCTATCCTTGTCACACTTGTGGTTGTCAGTCTGTCTGTCCTTGTCACTCTGTCTGTCCTTGTCACTCTTGAGATTACTTCAGGTTGTCACTCTGTCTGTCCTTGACACACTTGTGGTTGTCACTCTGTATGTCCTTCTCATTCTGTCTGTTCTTGTCACTCTGTCTGTCCTTGTCACTCTGTCTGTCCTTGTCACTCTGTCTGTCCTTGTCACTCTGTCTGTCCTTGTCACTCTCTCTATCCTTGTCACTCTATCAGTCCTTGTCACACTTGAGATTGTCAAGCTGTCTGTCCCTGTCACTCTGTCTGCCCCTGTCACTCGTATCTATCCTTGTCACACTTGAGGTGGTCACTCGGCCTGTCCTCGTCGCACAGAGCCAGATGGCAGTCAGTCACCTGTACATATAGAACTCCCTGAACTCGGGAGTGGACCGCGCCGTGTCGTGCTCGCACTTGGAGGACGAGTCGCTGCGGTTGTGTCCGACGGAGATGTCCGCTGAGCGGCGTCCTTGTCACACTTGAGGTGGTCACTCGGCCTGTCCTCGTCGCACAGAGCCAGATGGCAGTCAGTCACCTGTACATATAGAACTCCCTGAACTCGGGAGTGGACCGCGCCGTGTCGTGCTCGCACTTGGAGGACGAGTCGCTGCGGTTGTGTCCGACGGAGATGTCCGCTGAGCGGCGTCCTTGTCACACTTGAGGTGGTCACTCGGCCTGTCCTCGTCGCACAGAGCCAGATGGCAGTCAGTCACCTGTACATATAGAACTCCCTGAACTCGGGAGTGGACCGCGCCGTGTCGTGCTCGCACTTGGAGGACGAGTCGCTGCGGTTGTGTCCGACGGAGATGTCCGCTGAGCGGCGTCCTTGTCACACTTGAGGTGGTCACTCTGTATGTCCTTATCACTCTTGAGATTACTTCAGGTTGTCACTCTGTCTGTCCTTGTCACACTTATAGTTGTCACTCTCTCTGTCCTTGTCACTCTGTCTGTCCTTGTCACACTTATGGTTGTCACTCTCTCTGTCCTTCTCATTCTGTCTGTCCTTGTCACTCTGTATGTCCTTGTCACTCTGCCTGTCCTTGTCACTCTGTCTGTCCTTGTCACTCTCTCTGTCCTTGTCACTCTGACTGTCCTTGTCACTCTCTCTGTCCTTGTCACTCTATCTATCCTTGTCTCACTTGAGGTCCTTCTCACCCTGTCTGTCCTTGTCACTCTGTATGTCCTTCTCACTCTGTCTGTCCTTGTCACTCTGTCTGTCCTTCTCACTCTGTCTGTCCTTGTCACTCTGTATGTCCTTCTCACTCTGTCTGTCCTTGTCACTCTGTCTGTCCTTGTCACACTTGTGGTTGTCACTCTGTATGTCCTTCTCACTCTGTCTGTCCTTGTCACACTTGTGGTTGTCACTCTTTCTGTCCTTGTCACTCTATCTATCCTTGTCACACTTGAGGTGGTCACTCTGTCTGCCCTTGTCACTCTATCTATCCTTGTCACGCTTGAGATAGTCAAGCTGTCTGTCCCTGTCACTCTGTCTGCCCCTGTCACTCTATCCTTGTCACACTTGAAGTTGTCACTCTGTCTGTCCTTGTCACTCTATCCATCCTTGTCACACTTGTGGTTGTCACTCTGTATGTCCTTATCACTCTGTCTCTCCTTGTCACACTTGAGATAGTCAAGCTGTCTGTCCCTGTCACTCTGTCTGCCCCTGTCACTCTACTATCCTTGTCACACTTGAGGTGGTCACTCGGCCTGTCCTCGTCGCACAGAGCCAGATGGCAGTCAGTCACCTGTACATATAGAACTCCCTGAACTCGGGAGTGGACCGCGCCGTGTCGTGCTCGCACTTGGAGGACGAGTCGCTGCGGTTGTGTCCGACGGAGATGTCCGCTGAGCGGCGTCCTTGTCACACTTGAGGTGGTCACTCGGCCTGTCCTCGTCGCACAGAGCCAGATGGCAGTCAGTCACCTGTACATATAGAACTCCCTGAACTCGGGAGTGGACCGCGCCGTGTCGTGCTCGCACTTGGAGGACGAGTCGCTGCGGTTGTGTCCGACGGAGATGTCCGCTGAACGGCGTCCTTGTCACACTTGAGGTGGTCACTCGGCCTGTCCTCGTCGCACAGAGCCAGATGGCAGTCAGTCACCTGTACATATAGAACTCCCTGAACTCGGGAGTGGACCGCGCCGTGTCGTGCTCGCACTTGGAGGACGAGTCGCTGCGGTTGTGTCCGACGGAGATGTCCGCTGAGCGGCGTCCTTGTCACACTTGAGGTGGTCACTGTCTGTCCTTATCACTCTTCAGATTACTTCAGGTTGTCACTCTGTCTGTCCTTGTCACACTTGTGGTTGTCACTCTGTATGTCCTTTTCACTCTTGAGATTACTTCAGTTTGTCACTCTGTCTGTCCTTGTCACACTTGAGGTGGTCACTCTGTCTGTCCTTATCACTCTTGAGATTACTTCAGGTTGTCACTCTGTCCTTGTCACACTTGAGGTTGTCACTCTGTATGTCCTTCTCACTCTGTCTGTCCTTGTCACTCTGTCTGCCCCTGTCACTCTACTATCCTTGTCACACTTGAGGTGGTCACTCGGCCTGTCCTCGTCGCACAGAGCCAGATGGCAGTCAGTCACCTGTACATATAGAACTCCCTGAACTCGGGAGTGGACCGCGCCGTGTCGTGCTCGCACTTGGAGGACGAGTCGCTGCGGTTGTGTCCGACGGAGATGTCCGCTGAGCGGCGTCCTTGTCACACTTGAGGTGGTCACTGTCTGTCCTTATCACTCTTCAGATTACTTCAGGTTGTCACTCTGTCTGTCCTTGTCACACTTGTGGTTGTCACTCTGTATGTCCTTTTCACTCTTGAGATTACTTCAGTTTGTCACTCTGTCTGTCCTTGTCACACTTGAGGTGGTCACTCTGTCTGTCCTTATCACTCTTGAGATTACTTCAGGTTGTCACTCTGTCCTTGTCACACTTGAGGTTGTCACTCTGTATGTCCTTCTCACTCTGTCTGTCCTTGTCACTCTGTCTGCCCCTGTCACTCTACTATCCTTGTCACACTTGAGGTGGTCACTCGGCCTGTCCTCGTCGCACAGAGCCAGATGGCAGTCAGTCACCTGTACATATAGAACTCCCTGAACTCGGGAGTGGACCGCGCCGTGTCGTGCTCGCACTTGGAGGACGAGTCGCTGCGGTTGTGTCCGACGGAGATGTCCGCTGAGCGGCGTCCTTGTCACACTTGAGGTGGTCACTCTGTCTGTCCTTGTCACTCTATCTATCCTTGTCACACTTGAGGTGGTCACTCTGTCTGTCCTTATCACTCTTGAGATTACTTCAGGTTGTCACTCTGTCTGTCCTTGTCACTCTGCCTGTTCTTGTCACTCTGTCTGTCCTTGTCACTCTGTCTGTCCTTGTCACTCTCTCTGTCCTTGTCACACTTGAGGTGGTCACTCTGTCTGTCCTTATCACTCTTGAGATTACTTCAGGTTGTCACTCTGTCTGTCCTTCTCACTCTGTCTGTCCTTGTCACTCTGTCTGTCCTTGTCACTCTCTCTGTCCTTGTCACTCTATCAGTCCTTGTCACACTTTAGGTTGTCACTCTGTCAGTCCTTGTCACTCTATCTATCCTTGTCACACTTTAGGTGGTCACTCTGTCTGCCCCTGTGACTCTATCTATCCTTGTCACACTTGAGGCGGTCACTCGGCCTGTCCTCGTCGCACAGAGCCAGATGGCAGTCAGTCACCTGTACATATAGAACTCCCTGAACTCGGGAGTGGACCGCGCCGTGTCGTGCTCGCACTTGGAGGACGAGTCGCTGCGGTTGTGTCCGACGGAGATGTCCGCTGAGCGGCGTCCTTGTCACACTTGAGGTGGTCACTCGGCCTGTCCTCGTCGCACAGAGCCAGATGGCAGTCAGTCACCTGTACATATAGAACTCCCTGAACTCGGGAGTGGACCGCGCCGTGTCGTGCTCGCACTTGGAGGACGAGTCGCTGCGGTTGTGTCCGACGGAGATGTCCGCTGAGCGGCGTCCTTGTCACACTTGAGGTGGTCACTCGGCCTGTCCTCGTCGCACAGAGCCAGATGGCAGTCAGTCACCTGTACATATAGAACTCCCTGAACTCGGGAGTGGACCGCGCCGTGTCGTGCTCGCACTTGGAGGACGAGTCGCTGCGGTTGTGTCCGACGGAGATGTCCGCTGAGCGGCGTCCTTGTCACACTTGAGGTGGTCACTCTGTCTGTCCTTGTCACTCTATCTATCCTTGTCACACTTGAGGTGGTCAAACTGTCTGTCCTTATCACTCTTGAAATTACTTCAGGTTGTCACTCTGTCTGTCCTTGTCACTCTGCCTGTTCTTGTCACTCTGTCTGTCCTTGTCACTCTGTCTGTCCTTGTCACTCTCTCTGTCCTTGTCACTCTTTCTATCCTTGTCACTCTATCTGTCCTTGTCACACTTGAGGTGGTCACTCTGTCTGTCCTTATCACTCTTGAGATTAATTCAGGTTGTCACTCTGTCTGTCCTTCTCACTCTGTCTGTCCTTGTCACTCTGTCTGTCCTTGTCACTCTCTCTGTCCTTGTCACTCTATCAGTCCTTGTCACACTTTAGGTTGTCACTCTGTCAGTCCTTGTCACTCTATCTATCCTTGTCACACTTTAGGTGGTCACTCTGTCTGCCCCTGTGACTCTATCTATCCTTGTCACACTTGAGGCGGTCACTCGGCCTGTCCTCGTCGCACAGAGCCAGATGGCAGTCAGTCACCTGTACATATAGAACTCCCTGAACTCGGGAGTGGACCGCGCCGTGTCGTGCTCGCACTTGGAGGACGAGTCGCTGCGGTTGTGTCCGACGGAGATGTCCGCTGAGCGGCGTCCTTGTCACACTTGAGGTGGTCACTCTGTCTGTCCTTGTCACTCTTGAGATTACTTCAGGTTGTCACTCTATCTGTCTTTGTCACTCTGTCTGTCTTTGTCACTCTGTCTGTCCTTGTCACTCTGTATGTCCTTCTCACTCTGTCTGTCCTTGTCACTCTGTCCTTCTCACTCTGTCTGTCCTTGTCACTCTGTCTGTCCTTGTCACTCTGTCCTTCTCACTCTGTATGTCCTTCTCACTCTGTCTGTCCTTGTCACTCTATCAGTCCTTGTCAAGCTGTCTGTCCTTGTCACTCTATCTATCCTTGTCACACTTGAGATTGTCAAGCTGTCTGTCCCTGTCACTCGTATCTATCCTTGTCACACTTGAGGTTGTCACTCTGTATGTCCTTCTCACTCTGTCTGTCCTTGTCACTCTGACTGTCCTTCTCACTCTCTCTGTCCTTGTCACTCTCTCTGTCCTTGTCACACTTCAGATCGTCAAGCTGTCTGTCCCTGTCACTCTGTCTGCCCCAGTCACTCTATCTATCCTTGTCACACTTGAGGCGGTCACTCGGCCTGTCCTCGTCGCACAGAGCCAGATGGCAGTCAGTCACCTGTACATATAGAACTCCCTGAACTCGGGAGTGGACCGCGCCGTGTCGTGCTCGCACTTGGAGGACGAGTCGCTGCGGTTGTGTCCGACGGAGATGTCCGCTGAGCGGCGTCCTTGTCACACTTGAGGTGGTCACTCTGTCTGTCCTTGTCACACTTGAGATAGTTAAGCTGTCTGTCCCTGTCACTCTGTCTGTCCTTGTCACTCTGTCTGTCCTTGTCACTATGTCTGTCCTTGTCACTCTATCTGTCCTTGTCACTCTGTCTGTCTTTGTCACTCTGTTTGTCCTTGTCACTCTGTCTGTCCTTGTCACACTTGAGGTTGTCACTTTGTATGCCCTTCTCACTCTGTCTGTCCTTGTCACTCTGTCTGTCCTTGTCACTCTGTCTGTCCTTGTCACTCTGTCTGTCCTTGTCACTCTGTCTGTCCTTGTCACTCTCTCTGTCCTTGTCACACTTGTGATTGTCACTCTGTCTGCCCCTGTCACTCTATCAGTCCTTGTCACACTTGAGATTGTCAAGCTGTCTGTCCCTGTCACTCTGTCTGCCCCTGTCACTCTATCCTTGTCACACTTGAGGTGGTCACTCGGCCTGTCCTCGTCGCACAGAGCCAGATGGCAGTCAGTCACCTGTACATATAGAACTCCCTGAACTCGGGAGTGGACCGCGCCGTGTCGTGCTCGCACTTGGAGGACGAGTCGCTGCGGTTGTGTCCGACGGAGATGTCCGCTGAGCGGCGTCCTTGTCACACTTGAGGCGGTCACTCTGTCTGTCCTTGTCACACTTAAGGTTGTCACTCTGTCTGTCCTTGTCACACTTGAGGTGGTCACTCTGTCTGTCCTTGTCACTCTGTCTGTCCTTGTCACTCTTGAGATTACTTCAGGTTGTTACTCTGTCTATCCTTGTCACACTTGTGGTTGTCAGTCTGTCTGTCCTTGTCACTCTGTCTGTCCTTGTCACTCTTGAGATTACTTCAGGTTGTCACTCTGTCTGTCCTTGACACACTTGTGGTTGTCACTCTGTATGTCCTTCTCATTCTGTCTGTTCTTGTCACTCTGTCTGTCCTTGTCACTCTGTCTGTCCTTGTCACTCTGTCTGTCCTTGTCACTCTGTCTGTCCTTGTCACTCTCTCTATCCTTGTCACTCTATCAGTCCTTGTCACACTTGAGATTGTCAAGCTGTCTGTCCCTGTCACTCTGTCTGCCCCTGTCACTCGTATCTATCCTTGTCACACTTGAGGTGGTCACTCGGCCTGTCCTCGTCGCACAGAGCCAGATGGCAGTCAGTCACCTGTACATATAGAACTCCCTGAACTCGGGAGTGGACCGCGCCGTGTCGTGCTCGCACTTGGAGGACGAGTCGCTGCGGTTGTGTCCGACGGAGATGTCCGCTGAGCGGCGTCCTTGTCACACTTGAGGTGGTCACTCGGCCTGTCCTCGTCGCACAGAGCCAGATGGCAGTCAGTCACCTGTACATATAGAACTCCCTGAACTCGGGAGTGGACCGCGCCGTGTCGTGCTCGCACTTGGAGGACGAGTCGCTGCGGTTGTGTCCGACGGAGATGTCCGCTGAGCGGCGTCCTTGTCACACTTGAGGTGGTCACTCGGCCTGTCCTCGTCGCACAGAGCCAGATGGCAGTCAGTCACCTGTACATATAGAACTCCCTGAACTCGGGAGTGGACCGCGCCGTGTCGTGCTCGCACTTGGAGGACGAGTCGCTGCGGTTGTGTCCGACGGAGATGTCCGCTGAGCGGCGTCCTTGTCACACTTGAGGTGGTCACTCTGTATGTCCTTATCACTCTTGAGATTACTTCAGGTTGTCACTCTGTCTGTCCTTGTCACACTTATAGTTGTCACTCTCTCTGTCCTTGTCACTCTGTCTGTCCTTGTCACACTTATGGTTGTCACTCTCTCTGTCCTTCTCATTCTGTCTGTCCTTGTCACTCTGTATGTCCTTGTCACTCTGCCTGTCCTTGTCACTCTGTCTGTCCTTGTCACTCTCTCTGTCCTTGTCACTCTGACTGTCCTTGTCACTCTCTCTGTCCTTGTCACTCTATCTATCCTTGTCTCACTTGAGGTCCTTCTCACCCTGTCTGTCCTTGTCACTCTGTATGTCCTTCTCACTCTGTCTGTCCTTGTCACTCTGTCTGTCCTTCTCACTCTGTCTGTCCTTGTCACTCTGTATGTCCTTCTCACTCTGTCTGTCCTTGTCACTCTGTCTGTCCTTGTCACACTTGTGGTTGTCACTCTGTATGTCCTTCTCACTCTGTCTGTCCTTGTCACACTTGTGGTTGTCACTCTTTCTGTCCTTGTCACTCTATCTATCCTTGTCACACTTGAGGTGGTCACTCTGTCTGCCCTTGTCACTCTATCTATCCTTGTCACGCTTGAGATAGTCAAGCTGTCTGTCCCTGTCACTCTGTCTGCCCCTGTCACTCTATCCTTGTCACACTTGAAGTTGTCACTCTGTCTGTCCTTGTCACTCTATCCATCCTTGTCACACTTGTGGTTGTCACTCTGTATGTCCTTATCACTCTGTCTCTCCTTGTCACACTTGAGATAGTCAAGCTGTCTGTCCCTGTCACTCTGTCTGCCCCTGTCACTCTACTATCCTTGTCACACTTGAGGTGGTCACTCGGCCTGTCCTCGTCGCACAGAGCCAGATGGCAGTCAGTCACCTGTACATATAGAACTCCCTGAACTCGGGAGTGGACCGCGCCGTGTCGTGCTCGCACTTGGAGGACGAGTCGCTGCGGTTGTGTCCGACGGAGATGTCCGCTGAGCGGCGTCCTTGTCACACTTGAGGTGGTCACTGTCTGTCCTTATCACTCTTCAGATTACTTCAGGTTGTCACTCTGTCTGTCCTTGTCACACTTGTGGTTGTCACTCTGTATGTCCTTTTCACTCTTGAGATTACTTCAGTTTGTCACTCTGTCTGTCCTTGTCACACTTGAGGTGGTCACTCTGTCTGTCCTTATCACTCTTGAGATTACTTCAGGTTGTCACTCTGTCCTTGTCACACTTGAGGTTGTCACTCTGTATGTCCTTCTCACTCTGTCTGTCCTTGTCACTCTGTCTGCCCCTGTCACTCTACTATCCTTGTCACACTTGAGGTGGTCACTCGGCCTGTCCTCGTCGCACAGAGCCAGATGGCAGTCAGTCACCTGTACATATAGAACTCCCTGAACTCGGGAGTGGACCGCGCCGTGTCGTGCTCGCACTTGGAGGACGAGTCGCTGCGGTTGTGTCCGACGGAGATGTCCGCTGAGCGGCGTCCTTGTCACACTTGAGGTGGTCACTGTCTGTCCTTATCACTCTTCAGATTACTTCAGGTTGTCACTCTGTCTGTCCTTGTCACACTTGTGGTTGTCACTCTGTATGTCCTTTTCACTCTTGAGATTACTTCAGTTTGTCACTCTGTCTGTCCTTGTCACACTTGAGGTGGTCACTCTGTCTGTCCTTATCACTCTTGAGATTACTTCAGGTTGTCACTCTGTCCTTGTCACACTTGAGGTTGTCACTCTGTATGTCCTTCTCACTCTGTCTGTCCTTGTCACTCTGTCTGCCCCTGTCACTCTACTATCCTTGTCACACTTGAGGTGGTCACTCGGCCTGTCCTCGTCGCACAGAGCCAGATGGCAGTCAGTCACCTGTACATATAGAACTCCCTGAACTCGGGAGTGGACCGCGCCGTGTCGTGCTCGCACTTGGAGGACGAGTCGCTGCGGTTGTGTCCGACGGAGATGTCCGCTGAGCGGCGTCCTTGTCACACTTGAGGTGGTCACTCGGCCTGTCCTCGTCGCACAGAGCCAGATGGCAGTCAGTCACCTGTACATATAGAACTCCCTGAACTCGGGAGTGGACCGCGCCGTGTCGTGCTCGCACTTGGAGGACGAGTCGCTGCGGTTGTGTCCGACGGAGATGTCCGCTGAGCGGCGTCCTTGTCACACTTGAGGTGGTCACTCGGCCTGTCCTCGTCGCACAGAGCCAGATGGCAGTCAGTCACCTGTACATATAGAACTCCCTGAACTCGGGAGTGGACCGCGCCGTGTCGTGCTCGCACTTGGAGGACGAGTCGCTGCGGTTGTGTCCGACGGAGATGTCCGCTGAGCGGCGTCCTTGTCACACTTGAGGTGGTCACTCGGCCTGTCCTCGTCGCACAGAGCCAGATGGCAGTCAGTCACCTGTACATATAGAACTCCCTGAACTCGGGAGTGGACCGCGCCGTGTCGTGCTCGCACTTGGAGGACGAGTCGCTGCGGTTGTGTCCGACGGAGATGTCCGCTGAGCGGCGTCCTTGTCACACTTGAGGTGGTCACTCGGCCTGTCCTCGTCGCACAGAGCCAGATGGCAGTCAGTCACCTGTACATATAGAACTCCCTGAACTCGGGAGTGGACCGCGCCGTGTCGTGCTCGCACTTGGAGGACGAGTCGCTGCGGTTGTGTCCGACGGAGATGTCCGCTGAGCGGCGTCCTTGTCACACTTGAGGTGGTCACTCTGTCTGTCCTTGTCACTCTATCTATCCTTGTCACACTTGAGGTGGTCACTCTGTCTGTCCTTATCACTCTTGAGATTACTTCAGGTTGTCACTCTGTCTGTCCTTGTCACTCTGCCTGTTCTTGTCACTCTGTCTGTCCTTGTCACTCTGTCTGTCCTTGTCACTCTCTCTGTCCTTGTCACACTTGAGGTGGTCACTCTGTCTGTCCTTATCACTCTTGAGATTACTTCAGGTTGTCACTCTGTCTGTCCTTCTCACTCTGTCTGTCCTTGTCACTCTGTCTGTCCTTGTCACTCTCTCTGTCCTTGTCACTCTATCAGTCCTTGTCACACTTTAGGTTGTCACTCTGTCAGTCCTTGTCACTCTATCTATCCTTGTCACACTTTAGGTGGTCACTCTGTCTGCCCCTGTGACTCTATCTATCCTTGTCACACTTGAGGCGGTCACTCGGCCTGTCCTCGTCGCACAGAGCCAGATGGCAGTCAGTCACCTGTACATATAGAACTCCCTGAACTCGGGAGTGGACCGCGCCGTGTCGTGCTCGCACTTGGAGGACGAGTCGCTGCGGTTGTGTCCGACGGAGATGTCCGCTGAGCGGCGTCCTTGTCACACTTGAGGTGGTCACTCGGCCTGTCCTCGTCGCACAGAGCCAGATGGCAGTCAGTCACCTGTACATATAGAACTCCCTGAACTCGGGAGTGGACCGCGCCGTGTCGTGCTCGCACTTGGAGGACGAGTCGCTGCGGTTGTGTCCGACGGAGATGTCCGCTGAGCGGCGTCCTTGTCACACTTGAGGTGGTCACTCGGCCTGTCCTCGTCGCACAGAGCCAGATGGCAGTCAGTCACCTGTACATATAGAACTCCCTGAACTCGGGAGTGGACCGCGCCGTGTCGTGCTCGCACTTGGAGGACGAGTCGCTGCGGTTGTGTCCGACGGAGATGTCCGCTGAGCGGCGTCCTTGTCACACTTGAGGTGGTCACTCGGCCTGTCCTCGTCGCACAGAGCCAGATGGCAGTCAGTCACCTGTACATATAGAACTCCCTGAACTCGGGAGTGGACCGCGCCGTGTCGTGCTCGCACTTGGAGGACGAGTCGCTGCGGTTGTGTCCGACGGAGATGTCCGCTGAGCGGCGTCCTTGTCACACTTGAGGTTGGCACTCTGTCTGTCCTTATCACTCTTGAGATTACTTCAGATTGTCACTCTGTCTGCCCTTGTCACACTTGTGGTTGTCACTCTGTATCTCCTTCTCACTCTGTCTGTCCTTGTCACTCTGTCTGTCCTTGTCACTCTCTCTGTCCTTGTCACTCTATCAGTCCTTGTCACACTTGAAGTTGTCACTTTCTCTGTCCTTGTCACTCTGTCTGTCCTTGTCACTCTCTCTATCCTTGTCACTCTTTCAGTCCTTGTCACACTTGAAGTTGTCACTATCTCTGTCCTTGTCACTCTGTCTGTCCTTGTCACTCTCTCTATCCTTGTCACTCTATCAGTCCTTGTCACACTTGAAGTTGTCACTATCTCTGTCCTTGTCACTCTGTCTGTCCTTGTCACTCTCTCTATCCTTGTCACTCTATCAGTCCTTGTCACACTTGAAGTTGTCACTATCTCTGTCCTTGTCACTCTCTCTGTCCTTGTCACTCAGTCTGTCCTTGTCACACTTGAGATAGTCAAGCTGTCTATCCCTGTCACTCTGTCTGCCCCAGTCACTCGTATCTATCCTTGTCACACTTGAGGTGGTCACTCGGCCTGTCCTCGTCGCACAGAGCCAGATGGCAGTCAGTCACCTGTACATATAGAACTCCCTGAACTCGGGAGTGGACCGCGCCGTGTCGTGCTCGCACTTGGAGGACGAGTCGCTGCGGTTGTGTCCGACGGAGATGTCCGCTGAGCGGCGTCCTTGTCACACTTGAGGTGGTCACTCGGCCTGTCCTCGTCGCACAGAGCCAGATGGCAGTCAGTCACCTGTACATATAGAACTCCCTGAACTCGGGAGTGGACCGCGCCGTGTCGTGCTCGCACTTGGAGGACGAGTCGCTGCGGTTGTGTCCGACGGAGATGTCCGCTGAGCGGCGTCCTTGTCACACTTGAGGTGGTCACTCGGCCTGTCCTCGTCGCACAGAGCCAGATGGCAGTCAGTCACCTGTACATATAGAACTCCCTGAACTCGGGAGTGGACCGCGCCGTGTCGTGCTCGCACTTGGAGGACGAGTCGCTGCGGTTGTGTCCGACGGAGATGTCCGCTGAGCGGCGTCCTTGTCACACTTGAGGTGGTCACTCGGCCTGTCCTCGTCGCACAGAGCCAGATGGCAGTCAGTCACCTGTACATATAGAACTCCCTGAACTCGGGAGTGGACCGCGCCGTGTCGTGTTCGCACTTGGAGGACGAGTCGCTGCGGTTGTGTCCGACGGAGATGTCCGCTGAGCGGCGTCCTTGTCACACTTGAGGTGGTCACTCGGCCTGTCCTCGTCGCACAGAGCCAGATGGCAGTCAGTCACCTGTACATATAGAACTCCCTGAACTCGGGAGTGGACCGCGCCGTGTCGTGCTCGCACTTGGAGGACGAGTCGCTGCGGTTGTGTCCGACGGAGATGTCCGCTGAGCGGCGTCCTTGTCACACTTGAGGTGGTCACTCGGCCTGTCCTCGTCGCACAGAGCCAGATGGCAGTCAGTCACCTGTACATATAGAACTCCCTGAACTCGGGAGTGGACCGCGCCGTGTCGTGTTCGCACTTGGAGGACGAGTCGCTGCGGTTGTGTCCGACGGAGATGTCCGCTGAGCGGCGTCCTTGTCACACTTGAGGTGGTCACTCGGCCTGTCCTCGTCGCACAGAGCCAGATGGCAGTCAGTCACCTGTACATATAGAACTCCCTGAACTCGGGAGTGGACCGCGCCGTGTCGTGCTCGCACTTGGAGGACGAGTCGCTGCGGTTGTGTCCGACGGAGATGTCCGCTGAACTGGCTTGGCTGGTCTGGTCTTCTGTGTCTGGAAAGATTGGTTGGTGAAAAAAAATGGCGATAGAAAAAGTCATACTGTAAAGCTGACTTAATGAAATGATTAAAAATAAAATAAAATAAATATTTGTAACGCTTGAAATATTTATTAGTAGGTATATTTTGTTCTGAAAGTGCACTTAAGATATCATGGGCTTGTCTTCATGTCAGATGCCGCAAGTTTTCGCAAAGACTGCAATTTGTGTAGAGCTACGAACAAATAAAACATGGAAGCCGCACGCCATACTAAATTGCCTTTCAAAAACGGTTCTGAATTTTACTTGACAAGTGTCACCAATGCATCACGGTAATGAATTTCAATATAAACCTATAAAAAATTTAAGATGCCATTTAAAAATAGTAGTGATTGGTCCGTTTAAGGTTTGATTAGCTATATTCTATAAATATTTGTCAAAGAGTTGCGCCGAAATATGCGCAGTGTTAAGAAAAGCGCTATGTCCTGCCCATCTTTGCACAATTGAACAATCGGTTTTGGGGGCATTTTTGAGCTTGCGTTAGACGTCCATGTTATATATGGTCGCAGGTATAGAACCATGCAAGTTGACATTTTGTATCTGGAAAGTCAAGGCACTTGAGATACATTCTCTTTACTCGTCTATTTACTCGAAATGGAACAAAGTCACAACGCAATTCATTCTAATTTGACAAATGCAATGTCAAAATCAACTGTCTTTATTAAAATGCTCCTTGCTTATGTATTTCCTCATACATAAAATCATTTGTGCGTATAATAATGATGAATGTCCATCAATTTTGAAATAAATATTGGCAGAAAACTTTGTAAAATTAACTTGTACCGGTACCTCAAACCCTAGTACGTACTTGCGTACATTCTGTGAAAAACATAAAAATAACCTTTTCTCAAACATGTAATGAAATAGTCTTTACGTTTCTTAAAATAGACTCGGAAGTATCGCTTTTCGGGTGCAGTAACTCACTAGGATGGAAATGGAATTTCATAACACTTTTCAGGCATAGGCCTGCAAAGTACCTTTTTTTTAAATTTCGACAAAATCGTCATTTTTTCTTGTATTTCTTTGTATGTTTGAGAAAAGCACTACACATGCCTCGGCGTGAAAACGGCCTCGTTACCTATGTCAACGTATATACCAATTTGGCCGGAAATCCTCATTTTCCCGGCCTCTGATGTAATGTACTAATATTAATCAAGAAACACTGAAACGTGCCTACTCCAAATAAACTTGCTATCACGATCTCCCAGTAATCAGAAACACAGAAAAACCGTTGCCTCTCAACATAAAGCATCCCCAAAACATCCGAAAAAGTAAAATTCTAAATCTAACCTGCCAACCATCATTAATTCTAAACTCAAACGAACCGCTCTTTCACCAGATTTACCATAGCGCCATCTCTGACAAAAGCTCAGAACCGACAAGGGGACGACACTTGAGCACAAAGGCGGGAATTTAAAAAAGGAACGGCCATAGACATCGCACTAATTAAGCCCGCGGGCTGGCTGAATGGTGTTTTACGTGTCTATGTGTCTTTTAATTTGTGTAAAGAGTACGAAGTAATGGTCTTTATAAAGGTTTCTTTTATGTTCGCTCCCTTTTTGAAGCGGGTTAGAAAGGGATGGCGAAGTCTTGTGTCTGTTTAATGCGATGTAAAGTATCGTGGTTTGTGTGATTTAGAATGCTATGGTTGTGCTGTTCATACGCATGCTTTAATGAGTGCTGAAGAAAAGGATGAAGATATTTCCAATATCTGACAGGGAAATACAGATGCTAAACTAACAGCAGCCAAGAGTATTTCGGGCCATGCTCAGTGTAGTTATAAGTAGTTGTTTAAAAACGGCTATGCTGATTATGGTCGAAACAGTTTTATTTTAAAGTAGGTATTATTTATATATAAATCCACTATTCATAATATTTTGCCGTGTCTACCTTCCAAAACCCCAACCAGACCAGAAAACCAGAAGGTAGACGTCCGGTCGACCGCCCCAGATATAGTTGGGCGGATGCTGTGAGGACTGATTTAAGCGGTCTCGGAATTGACCAGCGGCAAAATGTCGCTCAAAACCGTGATCAGTGGCGTCCTCTCGTATTGGAGGCCACCACACACTTTGGGTCGCTGCGCCAGAGGAGTAAGTAAGTAAGTACGGTGCCGTGTGGTGACGGCAGTTAGAATACATTTATCACCACCCTAACTCTCCCCGCGGGTGTCGTAAGAGTCGACTCAGGGATAGAAGTGTCACTGACCATTCTTTAATTTGATTGATGATGGACGGCAGCGTCATCGTCATCATAGTGGACACATTACTGCGATCGTCAATCCCAGCGTGGTGATTATGAGCATTTATATTTACCTCCTAATGCGTGTATACGCATAGTTAGTAGGAGAGGCCTACGTCCAGCAGTGGACTGAGACAGGCTGATGAGTTGAGGGAGACCCACGGATCAGAAGTTACAGGTTGGGTTATACATTTTTTTTATTCTGAGGCGGTTATCCCCGCAAACATTGGCTTTACAGGCATACAGTCACATAATTCAGATATGAATATGGTAAGAATGTATATAACAAAAAGACCTGGAGGTTCATAAATGTAAACAATAACAGAAATATGAACAGAAGCGACATGGTAAGTTGGGACAATAAGTGGTTAGCAACTAATTAAAAGTTCTTTACGTAACATAACAACAACAATTTACAACAATTTGGATCTCAAACATTCTTTCAAAGTGGCTAAAGAGTGCATAAATGGATCGCTGTCATAGAAATGATCATTATAGCTTTTTGATACTCGCCTGAAAAAGCTATGTCTAGAATAATTAGTTCGTGCGAAACTCACAGAAAATTACGAAAATTACGTGGACGTAAGGAGCGATGCGGTACATTAAAAGTTATATTTTGTAACAAATTTGGACAGCAAATGTCATTTTTAGGGTTCCGTAGCCAAAATGGCAAAAACGGAACCCTTATAGATTCGTCATGTCCGTCTGTCCGTCTGTCCGTCTGTCACAGCCAATTTACTCGGAAACTATAAATGCTACAGTAACGAAATTTGGTAAGGATATGTGTTGTATGAACCGCTACAGGAATTTGATACTAAATTGTAAAAAAAAACATTGGGGTGGGGGCCCTCCATACATGTAACTGAGGGATAGAATTTTTTTTTTAGTTGTACATAAGCGTGTGGGGTATTAATAGAAAGGTCGTTGAAAATTATATGAAGGTTTATACATCACATTTTTATTTAAGCAAATCGTTTTCGAGATATCAGGTCTCAAAGTCTGAAAAATGTGTCCCCCCCCCCTCTATTTTTTAAACTACGCGATATAAAATTCTGAAAAAAATATATGTTATGCACATTAATAAACTCTATCAACGACTTTTAGTTTGATAAAATTATCTCCTATAGTTTTTGAGGTAAGTTGATTTAACTGTATTTTTTAAATAATAAATTGATAATGGTACGGAACCCTTTGCGCGCGAGTCCGACTCGCACTTGGCCGGTTTTATTTAAAATCTTGAAGAAGAAAAACGTATCCAAATAAAGTCTTCTATTACAAAGAGAGAGAGACTTCTTTTGAGACCCTTATTCTTTTTAAGAGACCTATAGATTGCAGATTTCTAACGGCCAAGTAGCTTTGCTGCGGACAGACGGACATGGCGATGACCATGGACGTCTAACGCCAGCTCAAAAATGCCTCCAAAATTATTGTTGAATTGTGCTAAGATGGGCAGTACATAGCGCTTTTTAACACCGCGCATATTTCGGCGCAACATCTTTGACAAACGTTTATAGAATATAGCCAATCAAAACTTTGATGGACCAATCACAACTATTTTTAAATGGCGGTTTAAGTTTTGATAGGTTTATATTAAAATT
Organism: Thaumatotibia leucotreta; assembly: GCA_025490895.1. Classification (NCBI taxonomy): domain Eukaryota; kingdom Metazoa; phylum Arthropoda; class Insecta; order Lepidoptera; family Tortricidae; genus Thaumatotibia; species Thaumatotibia leucotreta. Next base: position 42,113 of record JALPQI010008712.1, read on the forward strand.
CATTAGCGTGATGCATTGAAGAGGGGGTGACACTTGTCAACTAAAATTCAGGACCGTTTTTGAAAGGCAATTTAGTATAGCGTGCGGCTTCCATATTTTATTTCTTCGTAGGGCGAAGCTATAAGAGTTCCTTGTTTACTAAAGAATTCAAATATGAACATAATTTCAAAAACGAAGTGCTCAACTGTAGGTATCTCTGCAAATCCAATTATTTCCTCACTAAGTCCTGCAGTTAATTGCAAGCAAAAACGAATCAAAACTATTCATAAAGTTCTTGACCCAGTTCTAAATTTTCTCATTCGTTACAAATTGTGTGTCTCTTTTCAAAGCGAAGAGAATAAAGGGGAAAAAGGATTTTTTAATTGCAACCCCGCTTATAACGAGCTCGCTTTAGTAACTCTACTAGTTTTGAACTGTTCAATAGGCATGATGACTGTAGTTAAAATAAATTATTTAACATTATGCACGACATAATATACGAAGAAATTATTACTAAGATGTAGTTAACAGTAAGTTTTGTACAGAACTTCTATTTAATAAATTGAAAAGAACTTAAAAGAGTAGGTCATTCATTTGACAGTACTCAAACGTGACGTCACTTTCGTGTATGTCATATAAAATTCCAAAGTAGTGATCGTTTTGACAGTACGAAAAAATATGCTGATTTGACTTGCCAGTCATCATGCCTATTAATGGGAGGTTGCATTTAATAAATAAAACTGGGCAACTGAGCTGGACTGCGTACATTCGCCATTATACAATGTGTTTCATGTCCTGAGTCACTAACAAGCCGTATACAAGGTGCCCATGAGGAAAGGAAAAAAATCTAACAGCATATTCCTGAGAAGGAGAAGCAAAAAATGTTAAAATGAGTTTTGGACAAATCTGCAAAAAAAAATTTTTTGTTTTTTTTAGTGATGTTTTGAATGCCTTAATACACAACAAAGGGATTTTATTAATGAAACTATCGCAAAAAATGCACCTAAAAGTTTTTTTTACATTTGCTAGATAATTAAAGATTTTTTGTTCATTTGATGTCAATTAAGTAAATTAAGTGTGACAAGACTAGGACAACATGGTGACAAAATTTCCTAAAGTGCGTTTATCATAGCGTAGCGGTCTAAAACGATTTTAAGAAAATCCAGAAAATTTCATATGACATTTTTAACTTCAGATTTGGTCAGAAATCCGCTGTTGAATTTTTTCCCTTTCCTCATGGGCACATTGTATTTAAATCAAAATGAGCAACTTTTAGTATGGGACAACGTAGAATCGCGAAAAAATCACTTTTCAGTTCACATGTCACGTGCTAGTGCGAGAAGTGGCTCATTTTACGTCAGGTCGAAATCTTTGGAGGGCCATATGTACTGAATAATGTCGTACGACATACGTGCGAAAACGAAATTCGTAACTCGTGTCGATTTAAAGCACTCCCTTCAGTCGTGTTTAATTTATCTCCGCTCGTTTCGAACTTAATTTTTTTGCACTTGTATCGTAATGTACACAACACAGAGACAGTAAGGTAGACAGACAATCTATAACTTCGTAGGTAGGTAGGGTTAACTACACCTACAATCGTCAGTAGAATCTAAAAAAACTGTAATCAAAGCTAAAAACGTGCATTATTCCATAATCATAATCACGCACTTTTAGAACACATTTTAGATTTTATTAAGAAACTTAAAATCTAAAACCTTTGAGTTCTTATACATTTTTCGTTAATACTTATTAGTATTAACCAATAAATATTTCTGCGAACGTGTTTCACGACGTGTCAAAAATGTGGTCGACAATCAAAATCACTATAAAAACTGTCACCACTCTTAGCAACCTCTTATGTCAGTATTAAATCAGAACTGAGATACGATCTCTATTTCAAGTAGGTATTTGTTACTTAGTGAGCTTTGATCTGCGACCATATATAACACGGACGTCTAACGCCAGCTCAAAAATGCCCCCAAAATCAATTGTTCAATTGTGCCAAGATGGGCAGGACATAGCGCTTTTCTTAACACCGCGCATATTTCGGCGCAACATCTTTGACAAATGGTTATAGAATATAACCAATCAAAAGTTTGATGGACCAATCACAACTATTTTTAAATGGCGGTTTAAGTTTTTATAGGTTGACATTGAAATTCATTGCCGTGATGCATTAAAGAAGGGGTGACATTTGTCAACTAAAATTCAGGACCGTTTTTGAAAGGCAATTTACTATGGCGTGCGGCTTCCATGTTTTATTTGTTCGTAGGCTTTGGTCGTCAACCGACGATGTGAAATGCGATTGAAAGTCAGCCATACTTATAATCATTTTTTTTAGACTCTACTGGTATACCTAGGTAAGCTACGGAGGCAGAAAATGTATATTCCAATTTTGAAAAGTATCCCAAAATAATTGCTCCTGTTTTAGCCCAAGAGAAGCCAGATCACGTCTAAACGTGCCTCCACACTCGAAGCATTAACCTGCGCGGCCTCAAGGGCGCTCTACACTCACCACTCCACAGTAATGACGTCTTGTATTTAATCCGGCTCCCTAAACATGTATAACGACCCTTAGTCTATTTGTTTGTGGACTTTAAGACGTTGAGATAAGGATTTGAAATGGTTAAAAAGTTGGTGGTACTTCAAAATATGAGGTCAACTTTTCATTAATATTGTGTAAGGCTGTATATATGGTGTAAATATATTATAATCCTGACGAACATCTTAAGGGTCGATTTGATAAAAATCTGGTCCCGTCGGACTCGCGCGCGACGTGTTCCTCAAAATTATCAATTTAGTAAAAAAAAATACAGTTAAATCAACCTATCTCAAAACCTATAAGAGATAATTTAATCAAACCAAAAATCAGTGAAAGAATGTACATTAGTATTCACATTTTTTTTATAAAAAATAAAGGAGGGGACAATTTTTAAGACTTTGAGAGCTGATATCTGGAAAACGGTTTGCCTAAATATAAGTGTGTTTTACAAACCTTTAAATCATTTTTAAATACCTTCCTACTTATTGATAACCCACACGCTTATAAAAAGATTCTACCTCTCAGTTACATGTCCATTTTTTTTTTTTTGTTTAGGGGGGGAGAAATGCTTTACGCATACCGCCCGGGTGCGGGAGGGGACCCGAACGGTTATGTGGGACTCCCGTTAGGCTAATGAGGCCTACGGTATACCCACTAAAAAACCCCCCCACATGCCACCTCATCGCCTTTTGGCGGGGTCACGAGAACGCTCTCGCTTACATTCGCGACCCCGCCGGCGGCAGCTGCTTCCGAGCAGCTCCATCGCGGGTGTCCGAAGACCCTCCACGCTGGACGCGCCAGATGGTTGGGCGCGCCTTCCTCCTCGGTCTCCATTATGTATTGTGGCGGACCCTCCCGAGACCGCCACAAGGAGACCTTGGGTGCCGGAATGTTTCCCGGTACCCGGCGGCATATAAGGTCTATGGTTATGCCGCCGACCACACTTCGGCTGCAGAGGATAGGGCGAGCGGCAACGACAACACCGACACTCCTCTTCCTCTGCAGCCCCACCGACGCCGTTACGGCGGCCCCGCCAAGATCGCAGGGGGTAGGGAGAGTGGCGCTCCGTAATACCATCACGCCTCTCCCCCTGCGTTCCCACCTCGGCCGCAGAGGATAGGGAGAGCGGCAACGACAACACCGACACTCCTCTTCCTCTGCGATCCACCTCCACGCGTCCTAAGCGGGCTCTGAGCCCGCTTGGAGCGTCCTCCTCGGGCCAGCCGGCGGCCCAAAACTGGCCGGCCCTGGGTGCCTCTTCGCTTCACCGTGGGTGACCAGTCCACGGTTACTGAGCCCCTCCACCACGACCAGGTGGGCACCCCACGGGGGGTCAGTTACATGTCCATGCCCCAACCCCAATATTTTTTTACAATATAGTATCATAATATTCATAATTATGTAGCGGCTAACGGCTAATACAACACATATTCTTACCAAATTTCATTACTGCAGCATTTATAGTTTCCAAGTAAATTTTCCAACGAATTTCGTAGAGTGGGGGGATAGAATAGCGAATGCTCGTTTGGTCTGAATGCACCTGAACAGATGGATAGACAGATAGACGGACATGACGAATTTGTAAGGGTTCCGTTTTCACCATTTTGGCTACGGAACCCTAAAAAAATACTTATTTATAGGCTTTTAATGAAAACAAAATATAACATGATTTTTGGCTACGAAATTAAATGCTGTGTACTTTTGGAAGTTAAAAATATGACCTGTTTTATGTATCGAGTAAAACCTAACGTTACTGATAATTGCAAAGTCATGGTAATACCGCTACAGGTACAGGCCCTACAGGGTGCTTAGACAAGTTCCCAATCGCTAACGCTTAATCGTCGATCGTAAACGAAAAGTAGCTAACTGTCTTTGCCGCACTAATATGAAAGAGTGACAGAGAGGGTAAACTACGATACGCTACTAAGCGTTAGCGATTGGCAACTTGGCTAAGCATCCTGGGATACCTTGCCGACGGCCGAAGGTAACTGCGGCCCTACTGCGAAAAACAAATTCGTGAATTTCGAGAATTTGTCTCTCTCACTCTAATGACGCCTTCGTTTGAGTGAAAGAGAAAATTCCTCGAAATTTACGAATTTTGATTTTCGCGGTAGTAGGCCAGGGTTTTACCGTCGGATCCGAGACCATGTTGGTATTTATCACGAGCTCTTTTGATCCCAATGGGAATTTCCCATACACTTTGTATGGCGGTAATAAAGGTGAAAATCAGGAAAATGTATAGAAATTTTGGGAGATTTTTTTCCTTTTGGGGTCAAAAGAGCTCGTGATTCTGAGTAAAAATTACCAAAAATTTCCTCATAAATTAAAATAAATAAAAATGGACTAAATTAAAGGAAACGCTCTTTTTCTCTTTGACACATCGTGAAACACATTTGTAGATTTATTTTTACTTTAGTAATAAATATCAATAATTGTAACTAACATTTTTACAAATACCGTGGTCTTCGGGTGACTTTCCCGTAGATCATAACTAAGGAGTGAGTTACTTCTAAGAGCTTCTTCTAACAACGTTATAATATGTTACAACAAAGCCTT
>JALPQI010008713.1:0-54804 GCA_025490895.1 Thaumatotibia leucotreta
TGTTTCTAGCCGATAGTTCAATAGCTTAGTAGCTCACGGTGAGACCAGTGCCTAAGCTATTGAACTATCGGCTATAAACACGACAAAAGATACGCATTCCCGTGTAAATAAAAGAGACAGGGCGATAGTCACCCGGCGGTGATAGCTAATAGCTGGGCGAGTATCGCCGTGTCTCTTTTATTTACACGGGAGTGCGTGTTTTTTGTTCGTGTTTATAGCCGATAGTTCAATAGCTTAGTAGCTCGCGATGAGACCAGTGCCTTATAGTGGACTTATTAAGCACAGAATAATAATTATTCCTTAATTTTGTCACAAGTTCAGTACCTAGTCTAACATTAATTTAACAATACTTGAATGGGTGTTCAAACTGAAACTTGCCTTTATAATTAAGTCCGCAGTATAACTGTGCTGAAACTGAAGGCGTTTCGGAGCAAGGCACGCCCATACAGCTAAAGTGCCTTAACTTGTCGAACAAACTCTATGTAGTTATACCCCCTTATAAACGTTTTACTTAGCAAGCCGATTGCATTGTTTCTTCCTTACGGTCTTATTGACATATTGATAAGAGTGAAAGGGACAAAAATACTTATCGTCTTGCCTTATGAATAAGGAGGAAAGTTTTAGTTACTAACACTCACGCGAGGTGTCGCTACCCCGGGTTTTATTATGAATATGTAAAGCACTAGGCTAAGTTACTTGGATTTTAGTTCTGAAACTTGCTCGTCTTTGTGTTAGTTTGAGTTTCACTTAAATTCAGTTTATTACAGGAAACGAAATCATTATTCTAAAGAATTTCACAACCACGGATGCCAACACAGCAAAAATACATAAGTACCTAGCAAAATAGGTACTTAGTAAAGGTGATGGAATTACAATAACGAGCAAAACTTTGTGATATTTAGATAATCCTTCCTCTAACACGCTTTAGTTAAAGTCTTTCAATCCAACTTCGGCAGTAACAGTAGGAATAAATCGCTATTTAGTATCTCTTTTTTTAGCTCAATAACATAAGTGTAAGAAATACGCGGTATGATTCTCTCTGTCTGTGTCTCAAGTGAGTAAAATCCTAGACAAAATAATATATATTTGCCACATAAAGTGTTTTTCATGTTTTACTAAATTTTGCCTAAGCACTCTGCAGTCTCTGCATCCTAGTACCTATAATCAAGGAAGGTAGCCCAGTTTGCCAGTCGTAACATTAGCAATGGCTAGGTACTGGGCGCGATAAATGCAACGGTCTTCATCGCATTAATAAGAAAGAGTAACAAAGAGTGAACTAGTTAGCGTATGGCGTCCTAGTGTAAAAGCCTGGCCACGACATTGGTCTAAGGCGACCAGCGGTGAGCGAATCCATAAGTTGGAGCGAGATGCCGATATGGGAACTACCTCTCGCACATATGATTTTCCGCTAAGCCGGTCGCCTTAGACCAATGTCGTAGCCAGCTATGCTATTCTCTTATTCACACATTCGACGCTGCATTCGTCAACGAGCTCGACGTCGAGACAGTCTTGTCTAAAATCCTAGCTGTTTTATTTGACATTAGGAATCGAGGCTGTGAGCGAGGTTGTGGGCGAATTCGTCGCTGTTTTTCGTTAGAGAAAACTCTCGACGCAGTGTAGTTCCAGCTCACGCCGCATTCGTCGCCGAGCACTAGTGTCGTTTAAAGTACATTAGTGAATACCATTTTTAGGCTCGACGCTGCTGCAGCACTGACACAGCGCTGACAGCAAGGCGGTTTCCTTAGTGAATAACACTGCAGGCCTTTGGCCTAAGTAGCGAGCGTCGAGCGGTGCGTCCGGGCGGGCAGTAGCGCGTCAAGCGTCAAAGGGATTTCGACAGCGTGTACTCAGGTCACACGCGGCGTTTGCATTTGTTTAACATAGACGGTGTGTCTCCACTGACGAGGAGCGGAGCGGAGCTCGGCCAATGAGACCGATAAATCGCGAACAAAATGCAACTGTCTTCGTCGCACTAAAAAGTAGGAGTGACAAAGAGTGAAAAAAGAAAGTGAGAAATAACCGAGAGTGAGAAAAGAGTGAAGTGGCGTCCTGGTCAGGTGTAAAAGCCTGGCCACTACATTGGTCTAAGGCGACCAGCGGTGAGCGAATCCAGAAGTTGGAGCGAGATGCCGATATGGGAACTACCTCTCGCACGTATGATTTTCCGCTAATCCGGTCGCCTTAGACCAATGTCGTGGCCGCGGCATAGGTGACCAGCGGCGAGCAAATCCATAATTTGGAGCGAGATGCTGATATGGGAACTACCTCTCGCACGTACGATTTTCCGCTAAGCCGGTCGCCTTAGACCAATGTCGTAGCCAGCTATGCTATTCTCTTATTCACACATTCGACGCTGCATTCGTCAACAAGCTCGACGTCGAGACAGTCTTGTCTAAAATCCTAGCTGTTTTATTTGACATTAGGAATCGAGGCTGTGAGCGAGGTTGTGGGCGAGTTCGTCGCTGTTTTTCGTTAGAGAAAACTCTCGACGCAGTGTAGTTCCAGCTCACGCCGCATTCGTCGCCGAGCACTAGTGTCGTTTAAAGTACATTAGTGAATACCGTTTTTAGGCTCGACGCTGCCGCAGCGCTGACACAGCGCTGACAGCAAGGCGGTTTTCTTAGTGAATAACACTGCAGACCACGCGCGGCGTTTGCATTTGTTTAACATAGAGGGCGCGTCTCCACTGACGAGGAGCGGAGCTGTGGGAGCTCGGCCAATGAGAGCGCATCACAGTGTTTCGAATTTTGAATTTGATGTAATTGGTCAATTTTGCACTGCTCCGCTTCAGTTGGAGCCGCACCCTGACGCCCCGCTCGAGTGTCTACTCAGGCCTTAGAGCCTGTTCATACTAGCGATTCACTTGGGCGATTACTATACAAAAATTGCACGCGGCGATTTTGCCTCTATACAAAACTCACTCGCAAATCGTAAGTATGCACAGAGTCTTATGCCCCGGCCACGACATTGGTCTAAGGCGACCAGCGGCGAGCGAATCCATGAGTTGGAGTGGGATGCCGATATGGGCACGAGAGCGAGGCGAGCACCATACGTTTTCCGCTAAGCCGGTCGCCTTAGACCGATGTCGTGGCCGCGGCGTTAGACTTACCCATGTACTCGAGTAAGGAGCCATTTACTTGATTAAAAATTAAATTACATCATCGAAATTCAATTTTTAAGTTACCTACATCAAAATCCGCCAAAAACAAAATCCCCTGAATTTATCATAAGAAACCCAAAGATAATTACTCTAAATGTCAATTAAGAACATTATTAATCACGTGCCGTTGAGCATCCGTGTAGAACCCTTTCTAGGCACTATCGCACACGATTCTAGCCTTTATGTGTTCGGTTGTAAGGGTAACAATTCTGTGAGGATTTTTTGCGCCGGCTGGTCGAGTCACCTTACATACTTTATCATAAACGTCAGGCTGCCCTTTCTACGCTCACGTTCACCTTTTTTTCCGTTTGCTGTGAAATTCGATAGGGCCCCAGTTAATCGAATGTCCCTAATAAATCTAAGTGCCTGTTAGACAGGTACTGTTACTGCTAGGTGACTGGGGTAGAGGGTTGTTCGAATGGATAAAATGGTCGCCGGTTTCGGATAAAATGGCCGCCAAAAAGTTTTGTAGGTGTATCAATCGTCAGTTAAATAAAATAGTACATTACGAGACAAGTGCAAAAAACATGAAATTCGAAACGAGTGGCGATGTTTTAAAAGACGACCGATAGGAAGTGTTTTAAGTCGTCACGAGTTACGAATTTCGTTTTTGCACGTGTCTTGTATGACGTTTTTTAGTGCAGAGGGCCTCCGAAGTTTTAAACCTGATGTAAAATGGATAACATATAGCCGTACTTAAATATTTACCTTCTCTAGTAGGTAATTATTACTATTTAGGTAAATGTAGTTCATTACATATGTATTTATAAATTATCTATTCCTATCGGCATATCACATGCTTCAAGAAGAAAGATATCATACATACATCTGTTTATACACACGTGATATATTTAGTATGTTATCGTAGAGATAAAACATTATTGCTCGATTAAATAAATATTGAAGAACGTTAATATTCCTAGAATTATAGGAGTTACGTAACATTATGCATGCGGATATTCATATCAGTTATTTTATTACGTCCAAAATTGATGTATTAATATCGCAATTCGCCTAAAATAAATATTAATATAACTTTTCAAAAATTGTCGAAAGTTCATTTACGATAAAATTATTCAAAATTTGTTTACACAAAAGTGAATATTTCGAGGAATCGCAAAATAGGGTATGTTGTCAATTAACGGATACGTAAGGTTGACGTGTGGTGACGGCAGTAAGAATACATTTGTCACCACCCCAACTCCTCCTGCGGGTGTCGTAAGAGTCGACTAAGGGATTGAAGTGTCACTGACCATTTTACAAGATTGATGATGGGCAGCAGCGTCATCATAGTGCACACATTACTGCGATCGCCAATCCGCTTGCCCAGCGTGGTGATTATGGGCATTTACCTCCTAATGCGTCCATACGCATAGTTAATAGGAGAGGCCTACGTCCAGCAGAGGACTAACATAGGCTGATGATGATGATAAGGTTGAACTCGATACGTAACGCATTCTATCGCGCTCGCACTCTTATTTTGTCAAGTTAAAACTTTAGAGGGCCATCTGTACTGGGAAACGTCGTACGACACACTCCCGAAAAGTAAATTCGTAACACGAATGTCGATGAAAAAAAAACTCCCTTCGATCGTGTTTTAATTTTACGCCAGTCGTTTCAAACTTCTTTTTTTCGCACTTTTATCGTAATATACTATTACAATGCATTATGTGAGGTAAAATATAACGATACCAACCGACCAAAAAAAAGACCTTGAACATTTATTTCTGATAAAGTATCACTTTCTGTGGTGCATGCAATGCATCATAAAATATTTTTCATCACACTTGCTGTCTAAGCGCGCCATTTCCACCCATTGCTTGCATGCGTAGCGGGAGTAGTAGAAAAGTGAAATTCCCTAGAGAGTAATAGAAATGTCAGTACGTCATAGAATAATATTTTGTCTTAAAACTATTTTTGTGTCCGCAAATGTGATGAAAAACATTGTAGGTATGCATCACGGTCGGTAAGCGGAATATTAACTCGAGTCATTAAAATCCCTCCGCCTACGGCGTCGGGCTTCTAACACTCTCGTTAGTAATTCCGTACTTACCTCCCTTGATGCACAATGTACTATTTCCCTGCTGCTCGTAAACAAGAATACAAATTTGTTCCGTCATTCACCATTAATGAAGCTGAATGTAATTCCCAAATTATGCCAGTCCTCGTCACCCTCATTTATACAACAAATGAGTAAAAGAGACAAAGGAAATTGCGAATAGCATGTCGCCGGTGTAGCATTAAGTTTTGACACACGTAGCATCACAGATTAAATAAACCTGGCAGATATTTCCGCTACCGCTTTTTTGCTTAACTTTTGCAATGGTATGTGTTCTGTAAAGTCAAAATAAAATTGAACGTACCTATTGTGAAAACACAAATTAAATTATTTATATATTTTGATTTGTGCTTTTATTTTTTCCCCAGTAAGTCACACTACTTAATCCCCACCTCGGACGTTGGTGATCTTGGTCGTTTTTTCGTTGGTATATGACGTCCAATATCTATAATCAAAATAAAATTATTATCCTAATACCATACTATCACCAAAATTATAAAAAATCGTTCTCCTCACGCGTGAAAGTCTGTCGGAATAGGAAAACAAACAAACCTCTTCGACATTGGCAAATTTACCTTGCTGTTAAAACAAGCAAGAAGTAAAGCTTGAGAAAAAAAATATATATCACAGATTAAATAACTCTAACAGATATGTTAGCTTGCCTCGGTAGCCTAGTTGGTAGGCTTCAAGGCTGAAGATTTCGAGTTCAAATATTCGTGGGACCTTTATAATATCGTTATGTGTTTACGAGTATCATAAATATTTGTACAGTCAAGAGCAAAAGTAAGTGATCACCTTATGCCTTATCACAATGGAATAAGGTCTATAATCAAACAAGAATGATCACTTACTTTTGCTCATGACTGTACATATACCATTAGGTCTATTTGTCTGATTTCTTATGAAATTCATTGATTTTATAGTAAAGCTGCAAATTTATGTTTCAAAAATTTTTAAATATGTATTCTTTACCTACCCTAGCAAAATAGCAAACGGCCTCTTTAACCCCATTTAAATTCTGTGTTAAAAGAAAAAAAAGTGGCATGAAAAATCAAAACTCCCATAAATTTCGAAGTTCGATTTTTGAAGCGAATAACGTTGTAGGTCCGAATTTTTTTTAGTCATATTGTCATAAGTCATAAAAATTAATATTATAAATCGGTGGTCAGTTTTATGTAGGTCATAATTATTGTTAGGCAGTCGATGCCTATAACTTTTTAAATCCATACAGCATCATTTCCAGAATGTTAAAAGCAATAACCTTCCTTATTATAACTGTTACAACGTCTATATTCGCAAGTTGTAATTAATTTTGTTGTCGCGTGATTATGTCAATGTAATGATACACCACCTAATAAATTTAGTAAGTAAACTTGGTTATAAACTTAGTTAGTAAGTAAATAGTAAGAGTATTATTTTAAAAGTCGGTCCTGGCGCTTCGCCGGCCGCTGCCGCGGCACGCTCGCTTCGCTCGCTCGGCTCGCGCGCTGTAAGGTCACGGTTCAACCTAACACTCCTCCTCGCTTCGCTCGTCGTCGTACCTACACTGACCTGCCTTAGAGTCGAGTAGGTAAGAAAGTTTCCTAAGTTGCATCATAGTCCATAAATTTCTTAATTTTATTAAAGGAAAGTTATAAATTTCGTATTTAATATTCATTTTTTTGGATGAAATTCGGTTAGTTATTAAAACAATATGAGTAAGAACCATTAGTAGGTTCAAATGTATGACTTATAATATTTCTAAATAAAAACCGGCCAAGTGCGAGTCAGACTCGCGCGCAAAGGGTTCCGTACCATTATCAATTTATTATTAAAAAAATACAGTTAAATCAACCTACCTCAAAAAATATATAAGATAATTTAATCAAACCAAAAATCGTTGATAGAGTTTATTAACGTGCATAACATATATTTTTTTTAGAATTTTATATCGTGCAGTTTAAAAAATAGAGGGGGGGGACACATTATTCAGATTTTGAGAGCTGATATCTCGAAAACGATTTGCCTAAATAAAAATTTGATTTATAAACCTTGATATCATTTTCAAAGGCCTTTCTATTAATACCCCACATGCTTATATACAACTAAAAAAATTTTTCAATCCCTCAGTTACGTGTATGGAGGGCCCCCACCCCAATGGTATTTTTTACAATTTAGTATCATAATCCTGTAGCGGTTTATACAACACATATCCTTACCAAATTTCGTTACTATAGTATTTATAGTTTCCGAGTAAATCGGCTGTGACAGACGGACAGACGGACAGACGGACAGACGGACATGACGAATCTATAAGGGTTCCGTTTTTGCCATTTTGGCTACGGAACCCTAAAAATGATAGATAGACCTTTGAATGTTATAGTCAGCAATTTTATACCTTTTGTAATTAGAGTATGTAATGTTATAGGTTAGTAATGTTAGGTCTATTAATCGTTATACTTAACAAAAATTATGACCATTGATGATTATATCAGTAAATTATATGGATATCAATTTCTGACTAACGAAATTCGGATTAACAAATATATGGGAAAGAAAGGGATCCCTATAGGATATGATGAAGAAAACTAAAGTTATTTTATATTATTTTTGAAAAAAATAATGAAAAATTGAACTGAATGACGCTTACTAATATTACGTCGACATAACATGTGCTTTTATGATTATGAATGTGATGTATCTGGGAGCAAAAAGTATTCTTTGACACATGTGGCTTTAAGACGTGTTTGTGTCTTTGTGCAGGTCTGGGCTTAATCAAGTGTCAGGATTTGATGGTCGTAAGGACTAGCTTAGTGACTTAGTTGCTAAGACATTTGTTTTATAGCTTTCAGTGTGCATGAATATCCGACAATGTTAGCGGAATTAGAGATGGCTGTATGTTTATTTCTACTTAAAACTAATAATGTTGTAAATTTACCAAATTACTTTATAGCTTCTAGAATATTTAGCTTGGAAACTTCAGCATCTTAGAAACGTTAGATACACAGTTCGATAGGTATAGCAGGGACGCGTTTTATAAAGTTACAATTTCGCTATTTGCCTCTCTAACGCACGCACATATTGGCTAGAAAGAGAGGCAAACAGCAAAATTGTAAATTGTAACTTTATAACACGCGACCCAGGTATTGTAGTAACAAACAGTACTGTTATATTATAATTAGTAGTTTACTAATCATAATCTACATTAGAAAATAATATATGTGAGTGTACATAACCCCTTCTAAAATTGTCATGTTTCACAGATTTTGCACTTTTCTGACCGTTTGTTACTTTTTTTAATTATATTTACCTTTTTTTCTGTATTGTATAATTATTCATACTAGTGCTATACTAGCAAATCGTAATAAAATCACACATACATAGTTAAATAGGGCATAAATACACTTTCTAGAAATCGATATTATATGGTCATATTTTATCTTGGTTTAGATTCGCTTTTTTGCAGCTAAAATGACCATATTTGTCGAAAAATAACTTTTTTTTTTCAATGAAATACCTACCAAAATTAATAAAAATATCGAAATAAAATTTACTTCAACGGCCGGTAGAGGGCTAAAAGTATGTTGCAATATTTTTTATTGTATGTTTCCTAGAATCTACAAAAAAATACGAAACTTTTGAGCCCTACTGCGTTTATGATATTTGATATCCAAACAGGCTAAAAAACGACAAACCCTATTATTAATCAATAAAAAAACGAATTGGGTGCACGGAAATTCTGACATGCCAGTTTACAAATGCTGCAAAGTGAGAACCGTGCAGTAAAATAGTCACAGTTAACGATTTTCAGGTAGTGACGCGCTAAAATTTTATTTCAACTTACTCACGTTTTTTAAGTCAAATAATGCTCAAAATACTGATTGACCCTTGAAAAAGCTTCTTAATCTATGGATTGAAACAGGACGATTATAGTTTCGCTTAAAAACATGAGTAATCTGCATAAAATATTATTTTAGTTACTGTGCAGAACTCTCACGGTTTGTTTGTATTTATTAGTGACGCTCTACGAAAAATCCCGATAGTTTTTGACACATAAGAGGTATATTGTGGCCGTAACGTATGTACAGTCAAGGGCATTAATATTATATACACTTCTCCATTATGATCCCTTAAAAATGTGTCTATATATTAATGCAATCGACTGTACGTAGGACTCTGGTACCGTACCTATCAATAGAAAGACATAAATAACGAAACATAAGGTTTCCGATTAATTTATGCTATTGTTTATACAGAACCTTTAAAAAATTTAGTGACGCCCTGCGAAAAATCCTGATAGTTTTTGACACATAAGAGGGCCGTGACGTATGTCATGTAGGACTCTGGTACCTATCAATAGAGAGACTCTCGAAACACAAGGTTTCCGATAAATTTATTCTATTGTACAGAACCTACAGTCGACATCAGATATATCATATTGACTAGAGCGTTCAAAAATATCTGAACACGCCTTTATTGCGATAACGTTAGAGACGTGTTCAGATATTTTGAGCACCCCGGAAGCTACGATATATCAGAGGCCCATTTCTCGAAAGCTTATAACTTGTAATACAAGCGAAAGTCCTTTTCCAATTAATAGTGACAAAAGAGACTCCCACTTGTATTACAAGTTACAAGCTTTTGAAAAATTGGCCCCTGATGGCGACTGTGCATCCCGTTTTTAATTAATTAGCCACCATTTTTCCGGTACAACGCAAATCACTACACGCGGCAGTGACAAAAAGACAAAACGAAATACTTTGCGGCTTTTTCCGCACTTTTAATCCTACGCCGATACGAATTCCGCCGGCGTCGGTAGCAGTCGTCCCAGAATTTATATTGAAAGAGAGGCAATAAATAAAACTTACTTTACGCTCTAGGGAATCAATTGCTTTTCTCGGATGACTGAGATTTGGAACTAATCAGGGACAGAGATACAACTACAAATAAAGACAGTTTACATTCATTTTTTCAATCATAATTCAAATTGATGACATAATTTCTCATTTCTCCCGATTTTCCGAAAGTGGAAATTTCCTCGAGGTTGCAAACATACTTACTAATACGAAATTTTAATATTAATATAAACGGCTAGAAGTGGCGGTCGAATTTCACGATCTACCCATCTTGCTCATTCATTTTATAAACTAGAATTGCCATTAGCGACATTTATATACCCGAATAACAATCACAAGGTTTGAAATCCGTTGTTTTAGGTACGCATTTACAGTGTATTACCATGACCCGGGCTTTTACGAACACGGATAATAATACACATCACAAGCAATCGTTTACAAGTATTAACATTTGACCAAATATTTAAATTGACCGCACAATTCAGTTTATTTCCTCCGAACGATCAATGTAACACGTGTACAGCTTAGTTGTAAAACGTTGCCAGTAGCTGCCATCTGTCATTGTCAAGTGCAAATTAACGATTCACTTTGAAGTACATTGCTTCTCCATTAAATTTTTTTAGAAAGATAATTACTTTAAAAATTAGAAATTTGAATGAAAAATGCTCACTGTTTGGCTAAAAATCTGCATCATATTCCTCAGTTTCTTCAAAAGCCTGTGTCATGGTAACACACTGTATACTTATGTTCACAATCACTGACTTCCACGAAGAATTTCTTGCCCATCAGTCTGGGTCCAATTCCGGTGCTACTAAACTTGATATCCACAGCTTCCTGTTGCCTACCTATTGAACGGTATTGGAGGTATACCTGGCTCATCAAAAAATTAAGGATTCAGCAGCATGAAAAACTTGAGAAAAACGTAAAAACTTTTTGAAGTTCTGTTAGCTGCTAATTTTATTATACGGATTATAAATATCAAAAGGGTTGTTCTCTTGGCGTTTCAACCGCTTCATTCCCTTTCTCACATATTTTGGGCAAATGAGCCACAATAACAATGATTTGTTAAACCTGTACCAGGGTATATTGATTTAAACTTTCACGATTATCACTCATATTTTAAAGACAAACGGATGTTAATCGCGTAAACTCACGTTTAATTATATCCTGACGTTTCGGGCATGACGTTACACCCGTGGTCGCAGGCAGACTAGCGAGTCTTTAAAATATCTGTACCAGAGTAATAATAAATTTAACCTGGGCAATACAACATATACAATCGCAATAGAAATATTATTATAGGCATTACTTTGGCTCATTTTAGAATAAATGTAAGGAAGGTGATGAAAGCGGTTCAAATGCCAAGAGAAAAACCCTAAAACGTTATTGGTATATTCATCAAATTTCGTAATATTTTTCAAAAAAAATAATGGAATCAAGAATACTGGTATCTACCTAATTCAGTTATTTTCATTGTTGTTTCTTATTGCATAAATAAAGTGGTTTATACTTTAAAAAAAGTACAATCTCTCAATGCATCTATATTTTTTGATGAACTGTAACCAGTTTGCTTCTTTCACAGAAACTTTTCAATCTCATTTTGGTATTTTTTAAATTACCATACTTTATTATCTCAACCTGAACTCCAAAGGTTAAGGTTAATACTTTTGTTTATTCTCAAAACGCTCGGCGCATTCCGATGTTACAACCAATCTCGTAATGAGATTAGCCTTCAGGCCTCATTCTCCTGCATTTGACATATTCAAATATCAAAGACTTGTTGATAGTTAGGACGACTGTTTAATCTGTCTCCCTCATTTCTGAAGTGATACTCTGGCATCCTTCCTTAAATATTTCGAAGAAAAGTGAAAATAGCCTTTTAAAGCTATTTTCATCTTCTGTTTGACTTTTTTTCCTCTCTTGATCTTGTCATAAAATCGCTATATCGTCCAACATTTTTGTTACTAGTCCTTTTACAACTAAATCACCAACGCATAGTTTTTAGTGCGTTTTTTATTTAACATAGTTAAGGAAAACTTGATCATCGCATTATTTTATTCAAATAAAATAAAATCAAGTCAACACAGTCTTTTATGTGGCAGCCGTTTAGCAAAGAGCGCCTTGCAAAAGCGCATGGTTAAAAGGCTACCCAAAATTTTTAGAGTAAATATCATCAAATCACACGCAGCATCATGGACGTAGTAGGCCTTTCCTATTATCTAGGCATATGTACGCATTAGGAGGCAAATTCCCAGAGGCAAACTCGCCACGCTGAATAAGCTGGTTGGCGATCGCAGCAGTGTGTCCTTTATGATGACGCTGCTGCCCATCATCAATCTTCAATAAATGAATGGTCAGTGACACTTCAATCCCTTAGTCCACTCTTACTACCCACGGGAAGAGGGTTGGTGACAAATGTATTCTTACTGCCGTCGCAAGCCAAAGCAAAATAGTAGGTGTAGCAGAATTGAATTGGTACAATATTGCTATCGTATGGCTTTTCTGAACTCAGCTCCACAATGGGGCATGGGCACTCACCCGCGACTGCTGCCAATGGGCCATGAAATGCAAGAAACTTCAGCCATATCAGAGTTTCCCGTTACAATATCTTTTTCATTCAGCAAACGTTTACGTGTGTGGTTTTAATTATCTTTGTGGATATTGTCTCCGTCTGTGTAGAATAGATTTATAAACATGTTTTACAGTTTTTTAAATAATGAATTGACAATCCTTTTCTTCTGAACTTGCTCACCACTACGAAACATCATCTTTAAGTCAATATAATCCTACTCCTTTTCAAATATACAAGGTAATATACATACCTCGAACAAATCATGCGGATGACGTCAAACCACTCATAGGATGATTTCAAAAAGTATTTTCATAAACAATTACTACTTATCAATTATCAACCTCTTTAATAAAACGATATCGCTACTTGACATGAGCAGAGTAGGTACATAACATCTTTGACTGACATTGTCATTCAGTTGAACAATAAAGTGACTTCGTAATTATTTAGATTTTTCTTTACAATTTTTTCAAAACACGCAAAAGAATGTCGCGTTTACAAGAATATTGTTGTAATTTTCCGTTTTTGGAAATACGTGATAAAAACGTGTATTGCTCGTGCTGTGATCAAAACATAGCACCGAAAATAAGCAACATTAAAGTGCATTTGGAGACAACCAAACACATCAAAAACATAGAACCAAAAAAAACGCAAAGTGAATTTAACATGGACCTCACAAATTTTATGATTGCCGCAAACATACCCTGGGTGCAACTACAAAATAAAAATTTCCGCAGTTTCATTAAACAATGCATTAATGGTGAATATGCAAAAACAGTGACTTTACCGACGGAAGCAAACCTAAGATTACGCTATTTGCCAAAAATGTTTCAGAATGCGTTTACTGCTATACGAAAAGATGTCGGACAATCCTATATTTATGTCAGTGTGGACGAGACAAAGGACAGTTTACAACAAAATGTCGCTAACGTACTCGTTGGTGCTCTTAGAGAGAATAATGCAAGCACACCACATATCATTGCATCGAAAGTTCTCGACTGTACAAATAACGTCACCATAAGAGATTTAGTTGTCAATTCATTGAACAATCTTTTTGACAACGAGAACTATTATGAAAGGGTGGTATTATTTTTAACTGATGGGGCTCCATATATGTTGAAAGCCGGTAAAAATCTAAAAAACTTATTTAGTAATATGATACACGTTACGTGTTTGGCTCATGGGTTTAACCGAGTCGCAGAGACAGTTCGTGGGTTATATGACGACGTCAATGATCTAATCGCAAGCGTAAAATCGGCATTTTTAAAAGCACCGTCAAGAATAACAGTTTTACACGAGCTATACCCTACTATACCACAGCCTCCTCGGCCGATTATAACTAGGTGGAACACGTGGCTTGAGGCTTGCACATACTATGCGACATACTTGGACGAGATCACAAATGTGTTGAATGCTTTAAATGATCAGAATGCCGCTAAGGTAAGACGTGCAAAAAAAGCAATTAGTAAACCACATCTAAAAAGCAACCTGTGTTTTATAAATGAACACTGCAGCATTTTAGTGGAATCGACTAAACGTTTACAAAGCTCTACGCTGAAATTAAGCGACTCGTTACAAGTCATTAAAACCGTCACGGCAAAATTATCAAAAATCCGTTTGCATGCGAAAGGGAAACATATATATCAAAAGTTAAAATTAATCTTAGAGAAAAATAAGGAACTGCAAATAATGCAAAAACTTGCTGACCTAAATGACAAAAAAGAAATTTGCGTTGATACAAATGACGGAACGATAGGAAAGATGGACTTATGGCCCTTTTTTAAATATGCCCCAATCACATCGGTGGAGGTTGAAAGGTCTTTTTCGATTTTAAAGTGGATATTTACAAGTCGACGTTCAAGCATGACTCCTAGAAATTTAGAGCAGATATTAATCATTAATTTTGAAAGCAAATACTTATAAGGATATTTACATGAACTTGAAACGAAGCTTACCTAAATTACTTCTATTATATTTTGCAATTTTTGAATAGCGTAAGAAGTTCTCATTTTAATTTTCATATTTTAATACTGGCTGAAAATAAACTTTGCATAAAGATAATAAATAGAAGCAAGACTTGACGTACAGAAAAAAACAAATTACTTTATGTTTTGGGCCGATATCGCTACATATACATACACTATAAAATAATAATTTAAGAAAGAAGAACTGCCTTCTTCCTACCTACTTCCATTGCGATGACATCCAAAAGTAAGTATGATTGATTTAAATAAGTACAAAAGTATTTACGTGGAAATTATAATTTGCTTATTTACACTCTAAACAAACTGGTTTAGCTTCCGGTATGTATATGGCGATGTTGTCTTGAGAGCAATTTACTGTTTTTTGTTCATATTCGTGGTTCAGTGTGTAATGTGGTGGCTATAAACGTACACTGTCACCGTAATGGCCATACCGTGACACTGGCAAAATTGTCTGAATTGGACAGATGCCATTTTTTTAATTGAACTTATTTATATTGCAGGAAAATGTGCAGATATGGAAAGCCAATCAATTTTACGTTCACGTGAATACGAATACCCGTCTGATGATGAAATTGATTTACCCTGTACACAAGAGTATCTTGTGAAGCTACCGGAGGGTCAGAGTCAACTGAGGAGTACCGACAGTACACCTGACATTTTCATATCCGTGGGAACGCAAACTGAAGAACATGTGAGAGATATATCTACACAAACCGAGCAATCGAGTAGTGCGATTGTCATTGAAACAGCGAAATTGTTAGCCAATTTTTTTTTTCCCGGTCAAGCAAGTGAGGAAGAAAAATTTATTAAAGCTTATTTTAAGTGTGTGACTGCAATTATAGACTTGTTAGAGAAATAGTTGTGTACATAATGTCATTAAATTTTTTTTTTGTAACATATCGACTTTTATTATCAATTATCGTACTGACGTAAACAAATCTCGCAACATTTATTTTATTTACTAAGTACATCATCCTATCATTCAGATAATTCTGTATAGATTTCTTGAAATTATACGCGGTTAATCTGTTACTTCGTGCAATATGTCAACCGGTTAGTTGCAATACGACATCATCCTTTATGCAAAATTAGGTACGTCATTTTTACGTCATCCGCATGATTTGTTCGAGGTATGGTAATATAGTACTTAAAATACTCCCGGGTTTCAAAAAGTTGCATGCGTTACTGATACTTAAATATTACAAAGAAGAATATAGGACATTACTTATTAAGTTATGAAATTAGAAAAAAAACACGGCGTAATATTATTCTTCCATCTGATACTATTTCAAAGACAAATTGAAAATTCACGGGAGACACATTGTGCGAAGAGATATTTAGGAGAATAACGAAGAAAATTGAAGTGCTCCCTCGGGAATATCATGTTTCGTTGTAGGCAGGGCGATGTGTACCGACTTTGTGTGATGTGAAATAAAATACAGTCATTACTATAATGAAAAGTACGAAAATATATTTTATAGTCCTTTTGAGGTTTCTGCTGCTCAAGTTTGGAAGTTTGTTCAAGGAGGCTACCAGGATATACTAATGCGATTCCGTTCAAGATCTATCTGGATCGTGATGGGTCAGTTCAAATATTTATCAAACGGGTTACTCACGTAATTTGAGTCGATAATTACTCGACATGTTTCGATCCGTTTAGAGCAATTATCGACTTAAATTACGTGAGTAACCCGTTTGATAAATATTTAAATATGTTTGAGTCTCACGTTAGTTATAATTCTAAAATGTGCCAGTCTTCTATTATTGGTAGAAGGACTATCAAACATTAACAAGCTGGACGTAAACTGAATTGCATTTAAGAGATCATGGTAGACTTTTGATAAACAAAATTTAAGAGGAAACTAGCAAGCGTCATGTAGATAGGTAGGTCCTATCTACATGTAGGTAATGTGTATGGTAAACGTAAAAAAAATATTGTTTTAGAATATTATTAAGTACTTTATTTTGTGGTAAGTACTGCTATCTCTAGGCCAGCCGTACACCTGTAAGTTCTTACGTAAGTTACAGGGACGGAGCTATGCTAAGGAATGAGAGGTGAATATCATTATCTCATTCCGGGTTATACGGACGGGGCTATACTAAAGCCCCGTAGGTGTATGGCTGGCCTAGGAACATAAATAAAACTCACTACTACCTATCTATTTCAAGAAATTAAACTTACTTTTAATGTCCTTTTATTAAAATACATTCGTGATTTTTATCCAGTATTAAAATACGAAACTTTCGTAAAAGACAAATACTACATTTTCTTTATATAGTATTGATGTATTTTCATACAAAAAAAAAACATTGTCCAATAAGGCGCATGATTTTATTTTGCACGCAGTGCCGTAATAACCGTTACGAATTGATAAACATTGTCTTAATGTGAAAATATTAAACTACTTTTAACTGGAATATTTTGAACTATTGCACAATTATTACTAGCATAACCGGCAGACAGACTTGTTATCATTAAATACGTTAATTATACGAATAAATAGTATACGTGGCCGATCTTATCGAGTGTTTCAGTAGTGTAATAAAATAACTGTTAAAATCAAGTAAATTATTAGGTATTACGAATAATACGTACAGTCAAGGGCAAAAATATGTATACACTTTTGCACTTTATTTTAACGGCATAAGATAAAACAATGTATACATATTTATGACTGTACAACCTACGTAGTATTCGTAATAAGCAGACCAAACCTATTTAATGTAGGTATGAAACTTTAAAGAATTTTGGCTGAATTCAGAATCATTATAATTCCGACATTTGTTCAGAACCGCAACTTGAACGTAAAACTAGCCATAAAATTAAGCTATAAACAAACAAAATATGGATTTTGTGCAGTTTTACTACAAAAATGTTTTGAATTTAATAAATTAATCTAAACCAAAATAAAATAACAGTTAGTTCATACACCAAAATGTAATCGCACCAAAAGTATAGGATCATGCTTACAGATCAACATTTTTGCGTTAACACTGGACGATGATTCAGAAATTTGGTGTGAGATCTCATTGTTTGTAGTATTACACAAGGTATTGAAATTTTTCCACATTCACGAATCACTTGCCAAATGATCGCCTTTATGTTTTTCCTGTAAATCTTTGGCCGTGTGGTGACGGCAGTAAGAATACATTGGTCACCACCCCAACTCCTTCTGCGGGTGTCGTAAAAATCAACTAAGGGATTGAAGTGTCACTGGCCATTAATTGATAAAAGAATGATGATGGGCAGCAGCGTGATCATAGTGGACACATTACTGCGATTGCCAATCCGCTTGCCCAGCGTGGCGATTAAGGATATTTACCACCTAATGCGTCTATACTCATAGTTAATTGGAGAGGCCTACGTCCAGCAGTGGACTATCATAGGCTGATGATGATGATCATGAAATCTTGGCTGTACACCATCACTAACATTAGGTCGCTTACGAAATGATTGGCATTTTGTATAGAGTATTTCGAGGAAAGCCTGTTTACCATAAAATTAATTTTGTGCATTATGTCAAAATGAAACTAAACCACATTTTCCCATTGACATTTATCACTCCATTTCTAAAACTTGTTTCAATCTAGATACTATCATAAAATACGTGGACACAGGGTACTGTTAAAAACAATTGAAGTCAGGTATTTAGATATTAATATTAGTGACCAACAACATTTATGATCAAAAACGTCAATTTCATAGGTAACTAATGACCCATTGTGAAAATGATGTCTTCGTATCGATATACCTATACTATTTTTTACTAATTTTATTATTATTGTTATTTTTCTTCAACTTATTTATAAAAAAATATAAAAATAATCCAACATTCTAATAAACAGTTTGGTTTGAGGTACCTAGTTCTTGATAACGTTCAAATAATCCATAGAACTTAAAACTTTTCTTATAATAGAGTTAACAATATTTTTTTCACTGAATTATTGTTTGACAAAAAAAACTGCACCATCTAGCGGGCCAGCAAGGCGGTGGCAACTAACAGGTTACTGATTGTCTCCTGTTCGTTGCCGCCGCGATTTGGGCTCTACTTTTCACTTACGATCAGGTGGAGTGGAGCCACTTTGTTGTGCCAACGTTATTTTTATTGGGTCGGCAACGCGCATGTGACACCCTGAGGTTGCAGGCGCCCATAGGCTACGGTGACTGCTTTCCATCAGGCGGGCCGTATGCTTGTTTGCCACCGACGTGGTATAAAAAACTGCACTACCACACAGCATTACTAGTAAAAGGAGACAAAAATGTATCGTACAAGTGACGTCACCGATTTTAATTTAACATTGGGATCGTATTAAAAAAAAACAATATTAGTAGCAGCTTTAAATTCATAATATGAATTTATATTATAATTTGTCATTTTTTGTGTTCAAGATATAATTTCGGATAAAAAAAAATTCATTATTTTCGGACCGATCCATTCGTAGATTTTTTTCTGAGTACCTATTCAATTTCTTAACATTTACATATTGTGTCCTTGAAAATATTCCATGGCAGTCATTTCACTCAAACACACCTTGACTGGAACCGATTAGACAATCACCAAGTCTAATTAAAGGCCAATGACAACTAATCATCAACTTCCTCGTTTTATTTAGAATGTCCGACAAGTATTTATGATTGATCTGACAATTGTTTTTATAGAATAATGAAAAATGTTTAGACAGTTTTTATAGAATAATGAAAAGTGTTTAGACAGTTGTCGTAGTGGACATTATTAATACTTCTATAATAGGAAACAAAAAGTTTCAAACAATAATAATTTAAGCTACCAGCTACTATATCACAGTACCTATAAATGAAGGGACCACGGAACAAATATGTCTAGTCAATTCAAATTACAGAAGGAAAAACCACCTTACTTTTAACAGAACAAGGTATGAATTTGCCATAATTTTTTTAAGCACTGGACATGTTTTTTTCCGTGGACCCTTCAAATTTAATTTAACGGTTAAATTTACGTATATTTTAGTCACTACGCGCGACATGTTTCGGAGAGCCTAGGTCTCCTTTATCAAACACTGATACCGTGCTACCGCGTTATACGCGCGGCACGTACGACCTACGCTTTCCGAAAAATGTCGCACGAAGTGACTAAATACACTCGAGTTTTCAAAAATTAAAGACTAGCGCCCTTATTCATAAAAGTCTCCTAACTTAACAAGCCAGTAAGTATTGTTTGTCCCTTTCGGTCTCAACGGACATTGATAAAGTCGAAAGGGATAAACAATACTTATTAGCTTGCTAAGTTAAAAAGTGTTTATGAATAAGATAAATAATCAATAAGGTTGCCTTCCAGTAATTATTAGTCTGATAATTAATTTATTAGTTGCATTTGATTGATTCAATATGTATCAGTCCCGGTAAATTATCAAAATTATGTACCTACTATGGAATAATTTACCATTTGTGAATCATTCCATAATGGTAGGAATGTTACCGGCTACGGCACATCACTGTTCAGGACGGATTTCAAGGACAAAGATACAGATGCGCACAAAACGTATTCTTATACACAATCCTATATTTACTACAATGTTATTAGATTGGATATAATATTATTAGCCCTTTGCACGCATCTATATATGTCACTTTGATTGTTTTTGAAGTCCAAAATCGTTAACATAATTATTTTTGATGCCGGTCGGCAAGGCTAAGGTTGTAAACAGTACTTGACTATTATAAGTATACTGTAATACTATAATTAGAGGTAATATGATAATCAGGTATAATAAATGTGTTCTACTGTGATGCCGTTACTCGTCACAGCTAATTCTATGCGCCCCCACCGGGTGTGACAAAATGCAGCCAGGGTTGCGCTTTTTTTTTTTGGGCCATTTCTGTCTCAGCCACCTTGTATAATCGAGTATCCCAGGGGTTTACGTATTCTTTTTCTCGTGTAGTTCTTTCTTTGATTACCAAAATGTCCACTACTTGTTTAAAAAAGTCTGTTTCGAATGATAGTCAAAGTGGAAATGTACCCTAAACGCGCGTGACAAACTGGAGTTTACCCTATACGGTTTGACCCTTGAACTTTTTTTTAAAGGTAAGGTTTTTTTTATAAGTCCAGTTATATAATCTGTGGTACGTCGGAAGCCGGCCGGCTGACGCAAGGACGTTGTCGTGGCAACCAGACGCCGATCGATAGCTGGTTTTGAGCGTTCGTTTCGAATTGTCCTGTGTCCATTATACTACGGTTCGTGAAGAAAGTGATGCAAGAATCGATGACATTATGACAACTCGATGATAAACAAAATCATTTACCTCATAACGTATTGACGTCAAAGAGTTGCTTTGTTGCGCCGTGTTCCGTCGTAATTAGGTATAAAATTGTAAACACACGATTGTAAATACATTTTTGTCGTTAATCATACAATAAAGATATAATCATGCAATAAAGTTTAATGTGTTTTGTGGATTTCAAATAACGGTAAAAATAATTAATCTCAGTGCGATAAAAAGATAAGCTGAATTCTTGGGGCCAAAAATGTAACAACTTTCCTATCTTATCATAACACATGACAAATTATATCACCTGTAGTGAGTAATCCGAGTTTCACGGAAATGTTCGATTTTTATTGCTGTTATACTCCTCTTTCCTTTTGTATACAATGAAGCTAATAATTAGCTGTGAATATTAGTAAAATTTAATAAGCCTACATGCTGACCTTGAATTACTAGAATTGCTCATTGCAACGTTGATAAAAAAATCCATTCAGCATGTTTTATAATTTTGGAATTTGATTATTATCTGTAAGATTGAGTCTGTAATAAGAATTAGGAAATTTTCACGAAAATATGCTGAACAAGGATTATTCATTACTAAAATTGCACATATTATGCCTAATCACCGTGTCATGTGATTGTTGATTATTTTGAATATCGAAAATAAACTGTAATATTCCTATAATAAGCATCGTTACACATGTCCTATCGTCAGCAGCCACATAGTGTCGAATGACGTCAGACAGTGGAGACGTCGAGTCTAACCTCGGTTAAATTCACGTCAGCTGGCGTTGGTATCGCACTTCGTGTGTTATAGAGGTTATGAACGCACGCTTTGAACTTAATAACACAATTATCACATAATAATACATTGTAATTTGATAATTATCACAAAAAAGTGTTAAAAATGGCACCCGTGAACCTTATGGAAGTGAATTCGGACGGTTTGAAGCAGTTTTTAGACTCGTTCGATCATGTGTTTTCGGATTGTGATGGTGAGTCTACCAAGCTATTTACGACCGTGTTTCTATGCGGAAACGTTTGGAATTTAATATTCAAGCCGATCGTATGTTGATAAGAGTTTGTCAATGGAATAGATTGGCTGCGTTTCCGCTTAAAATAGAATTGAATCGTCTCAGATTTGTTTTCTAACTGTGTAAGTAGTAATTGTATTCTAATTATTGAATGTTACACATTCACAAGTTGTGCAATAATGTGTGTGCGTAGATATGGTTACGTCACTTTCGCCCGCGATAGGTGAGAGGATAGCAGACGAACATTTTGAATGGATTAGAAATGTAAATGTTTCATATTGCTTGTCACTAAAACATTTATGAAGTAAATAAACAGTCCTCGTCTAACTTCATTGTAAAGGGTTTAGCAGCCTTACCGAACAAGAGGTGCCTTTCCCCACGGATGAGGTCAATATTTTAGGTGGTGTACTAGCAGGACCTAAGAATACTCCATGCTTAATATCAACTCTAGATCTTCTTTTGTTTTAGAGTTATTCAAGATAATGTAAAATATACAGGGTGCCGTTGAAAGTGGCATATTTCGTAAACTGTTCAAGTTAGATCAACCAAACAAAATTGTGTTTGATAACAATAAAATAAACTACAAAATGCATATTTTTAATCTGCATCTTGTCCTTATTTTTCATGATAAAAAAAGGGTTTTTGTTTTTTTTTTTCATATTTTTTTTATTTCACGCGGAGGTACACCTACAAAAAAAATATGCAAACATAGCCACTAATGTCCACTATATACATAAATTAAGATATTTCCATAAATCATCTTGCGTCATGCCAAAAAAAAAACTATTCCAGAAGTAGTCGTTACCGGCATACAAATAAAGTACCAGTGCATGAGTGCAGTGTGAACATAAGTTAGTGTGTAGGTACACAATCTCTTCTAATAAACCTATTTAGAATAATCGACGGTGACATATCAAACGTTGATATGTGTATCTATATCTATATATATATATATATATATATATATATATAATACCTATTCGTATTTTGTGTTTATTTTTACATTCCTTAGCATCAGACCATTTTTCTCAGTTTTGCACCACCTACTATCAACATTTACTTTCTTATCTCCTCTACCCAAAGGTTGTCTGGAAGAGATCGCTCTTTAGCGATAAGACCGCCTTTTGTTTACCTCTTTCAAACATGTATTTTTGTTATTTGTTTTGTATTTGTCTTTGAGGTGCTATAAAGAGTTATTGTATTGTATTGTTGATAACATTTGACAGATAGTATACAATCGGACCTTTTCTTCGAAACTTTGGAAGATGTCGAAGTGTATTAACCGGACGAATGTATTTTAATGTATGGTGTATGTAAATATGGCAAAAGATGCTTTAGATTTGTAAATAGTCACTTCCAGCTTTTAGCTGTATTATACTGTCGCTTAGGCACAGGTCCACTGTTTGAAATAATAAAAGATTACAAAAGGCTAATTGTTTTCTATATCAACTCATTTAAAGAGATAGTTCCGTTTATATTATTAATTATAAATTATTAAGCAATCGACTCAGTTTTGACATTTCGTCGTCGATTATTCTAAATATGTTTATTAATAGTACATTGTGCATCAAGGGATGTAAGTACAGAAGTACTAATGAAAGTGTTAGAACCCCGACGCCGTTAGGCGGAGGGCTTTTATGACTCGAGTTAGTATTCCGCTTACCGACCGTGATGCATACAATGTTTTTCATCACACTTGCCGACAAAAAAATAAGTTTTAAGACATAACATTATTAAATGACGTACTGACATTTCTATTACTCCCGCAGCGCGTGCAAGCAATGGCGCGCTTAGGCAGCAAGTGTGATGAAAAAGAGATTGTGTACCTACATCCATATGTTCACACTGTACCTACTAGTAGGTACTTTATTCGTATGCCAGTAACGACTACTTCTGGAATAGTTTTTTTTTTGGCATGACGCACGATGATTTATGGAAATATCTTAATTTATGTATATAGTGGACATTAGTGGCTATGTTTGCATATTTTTTTTGTAGGTGTACCTCCGCGTGAAATAAAAAAAATATGGAAAAAAAAAACAAAAACCCTTTTTTTATTATGAAAAATAAGGACACGATGCAGATTAAAAATATGCATTTTGTAGTTTATTTTATTATTATCAAACACAATTTTGTTTGGTTGATCTAACTTGAACAGTTTACGAAATATGCCACTTTCAACGGCACCCTGTATATTTTACATTATCTTGAACAACTCTAAAACAATAAAACAAAAGAAGATCTAGAGCTGATATTAAGCATGGAGTATTCTTAGGTCCTGCTAGTACACCACCTAAAATATTGACCTCATCCGTGGGGAAAGGCACCTCTTGTTCGGTAAGGCTGCTAAACCCTTTGATTTGTTTGGTTCAAATGCGTGTCTTTTATACCGGATCCTAGGATTATCCATTTTGTGTATTATTTCTAAGGTCCGAACGAGATTCTCGGCCGCCAACTAAATTGTACTAGTCTCAGTCTCGGCCAAGACAAAATCCATAGTCTCGGTCGGACCTTAATTATTTCTTCTCGACAACTTCAACGATTACCAAAATACTTATATTAATTTAACTACTTAAACTAAAAATTAATTAATTAAATTACCTAATTCGTTTGTGAGTCACATTAAGATATTGAAGTCCTTCGTCCTTTTTTGTAGTCGATTAAATATTGTTTCCGTTTTAATTATTTGGGATTCAAATGTAACAAATAACTATGTGAAGGGTCCACGGAAAAAACATGTCCTGGCTTAAAAAAAATCAGGGCAAATTCACACCTTATTCTGTTAAAAGTAAGGTGGTTTTTCTTCTTCCTTCCTTCTGTAATTTGAATTGACTAGACATGTTCTTTCCGTGGACCATTCACGTATCAATGTATAAAAAACTGTTTTGTTTCGTTTTTAATTAATGCATGTTAGCTGTAAGATGTTATCATATTATTATCTGCAAAAACAAGTCCCGCTGCGTTTCTTGCCGGATTCTTCTCAGGAACAGTGGTGTAGGGTTAGAACCGGAAGTAGTTTGTTTTTTTAACTTATTTGCTATTTAGATAGATAGATAGATCTTTATTGGTATTAATTATACACTTTTAGTGTAACGAGCAAACGCTCGTTGCTGTGTCTTATTGAATAAAGAATATTTTGACTTTGATTTCGTTGATTTTTATTAAGGCATTCTTATTTCTTTCGTACCTACAAAAAAAAACAATATTTTGTCTCAAACATTAGTCCTATAGATGGTCCAGTAAAAATCCTTGGAACAATTTGTTCAAAATCAAAAGAGTTCGCCATTCTGAGTGGAAATCATATAAAAAATTCATCCAAAAAAAAGTGCGGAGGATATTAATTATTGTGGATGCTCAGCTAAACTTGATACAGTGAGGGAATGCCTACTGAGAATATAGTTCCTATTTGTTGATTCTAAAAATTGCTTCACAGGTGTGTTGTGGATAACGCATACACCACTTCCGGGAGTTGGCGATTTCTTCAAATTTATGAAAGACAATGGAAAGACAGTACATTTTGTTTCCAACAACAGTATGAGATCGAGAGAAAATTATACAAAAATGTTTGATAAAGCTGGGATCCCTGGCGGATATGTAAGTACCTCAGTTATATCTCATCTCTGTTCTATTTCACCATGGTGACGACATATGCGACATAGGCTACGGTTACCATCAGCCGGTCCGTGTGTTTTTTTGCCACCAATGTAATATTTAACATTTATATTGCAAGGAATAAAATAAATCAGTAGTAAATAGCCGCGTTTTTGCGAAGCAAATTACAATTTTATGGACACTGCAACAATGCAAAATCATTAAAAAAACACATGGACCTTCCGGAGACTTGACAGTTATAATGATATTTTACAATAATGATCGTACTTGTCACCAATATTTGTTAAATTTATTGCGACCCAGAAATATCCAAATTCTTTGTGTTGTAATGTTGTGTGTATCCCATAAGAGTACTTCAATCACGTGCCTATTTAGGTAGATATTTTTATACAATTTTAATGCAAACATACAGTATAAGTATGCCACGTCTCTAAGCCATTGGCAACCAAATTCCAAGACTTGATGTAGACTACTTTTTGCACTGTCATCTGATCTTTTATTCCAGAGAGGATCTCCGAACGTCGTCTATCTACAAGGCTACGAATTTGCACAATAATTTGCTTATACAAATTAAGTAAACTTCAAAATCATCAATCATTGAGCTTGTCATTTAAAGTAACTACCTAATATCTAATTATTAGGTAATAATTTAACGATCCTATGATAAATTATATCCGTCTGATAAAATGATCACTTATATCACTATCCTCTTTTCTTAAGGAAAAATAATATAGAAAACAGTAAGACAGCTAACATTTTTTATTCGGAGATGTATATACCTAGTCAGTCTGGTCAATATTGCAGTAATAATTCCTGTTGTTCATAACAACAACGTGTATCATACAATTGATTCCGATCAAAATGAAAATATTTGGGATTGTTTTTCTGATTTTCTCATTGTTCTCACCTGCCCAAAAAGCTATTATAAATATGAAAAAATATTTTTTACTTACTAGGTAGGTACATTTAGTTTTGAGTAAAAATACCTACTATTTTTAGGCCTCTGCCGCATCCATTTGTAATTTATAATTAATAAAATAAAATATTTTTCACAGGAAAAGCTAACCACTCCTTCAGTAGCGATGTCGGAATACCTTAAATCAGTCAATTTTGACAAACATGTATTTTGTTTGACATGTCCAGAAACGAAACAAATGTTTGAGAAACATGGATTCAAGACGAAATACGGAGTAAGTGTTTTTAATTTGTTATAGACGCAATAGGAAATAAATGCTCATAATCGCCACCCTGGGCAAGCGGGTTGGCGATCGCAGTAGTGTCTTCATTTCGATGACTGCTGCCCATCATCAATCTTGAATGAACGAATGATATGTGATATTTCAATCCCTTTTTCGGCCTTTGGTGACCGCAGTATTCTTACTGCGGTCACCAAAGGCCGAAAAAAGTACACATACACGGTGCTCGCGAGCATTGCGAAAGATTTTAACTGTGCATTCTAGGCATCAAAATAAACATAAAATATTATGAGACCAAAAGTCAATTCCACCAAAAAAAAAATTTTTTTTTTCCTTTTCTTTTGTCTTTTTGAATACTTCTTAACATTTCCAGTACTTTTTATCATAACAACAATTTGTTAAAATTATTTATTTCAATTTTTTTTTAGATACAGGTTATTTCGTCAAGTCTATTCGTATTTTTTGATTGTCAGGCAAAAGGTGTGGTAATATTAGAACACATTGTGGTGGCATTGTAATCATAAAGAAGTTAAATGACGAGTTACGTCGAAAAAGTTATTTCGAAAAAAGGTTGATTATCTCTGAAACCAAGCCGAATCCAGGAAATTTTATATAACATTAAAGACTCTAAATGTGGTCAGGAATCCAGCATTAAAATCTTTCGGAATTCTCACGAGCACCGTGTATATGAGTATAATTACGATGATCACCGGCCTATATCAGTCCACTGCTGGACAACGCGAATGGACAAATTAAATAGGAGGGTAGCGATTGGGACTTGTGATTATGGGTATTTAACCCATAATCGCCACGCTGGGCAAGCGGGTTTGCGATCGCATTAGTATGTCCACTATGAAGATGCTGCTGTCCATCATCAATCTTCAATATATAAATGGTCAGTGACACTTAAATCCTTTTTCCGACTCTTACGTCACCCACGGGAAGAGTTGGCGTGTTTACAAATGTATTCTTACTGCGTAAAACAGCATTGATTATATTAGCAATTAAAAAATGATGCAGCAAAAGTTTAATGAGAAGTTATAACTCTTACGTTTTCTGCTTGACCACTTAAGCAAACTTTCGCCATTATCAAACTAACCCAACATTATCAGCCAGATGTGGGACACGATAACTTCTCGGACTATGCGGAATACCTTATCGACGACCCAGACATCGGGGCGGTGGCGTTTGATAGCGATTACAAAGTGAACCTGCCGAAGATGTACAAAGCTGCTACGTACCTGAGGAGGCCTGAAGTGCTGTTTCTGAACGGACCGACGGATAGATTCGTACCGTTCGGTAAAGATATGGCGGTAGGTGAGTAAAAATCAGTAGGTCGAGATAAATCGAATATCAAAGGTCATTTTGTGTTCGTTGTTGTAAGGATAGTTAACACGTTCCATGTGCAGCGGAAATCGATAGTGTCACCTCTCACGTGCAAATTCTCGCACAAAATTTCAAGCATAAACTGACAACAGTATTAAAAGTCCGCCAATACCAAATTTTATCAAATTGTAACTTTTTACTGCTGGATACGTGCGAGTAAGTTAACGTACGAGCCCCGATGCAGTGGAGTTCGTCTAGTTCGAAACAATTTTTACAAATTTTTGAATATTTTAAAAATGATCACATTATGCTAATGATAAATTGTATGAACGTTAGTCATGGTTAATGTACTACATATCAAGAGACACAACAATCTGAAGTACGCTTTTGTTGTTTAATAAATCGATTTTAACAAACCAGTGTCTAAATTATATTTTCGTTCACCACCGTAATTCCGCGCTTATAAGCTTGACGCAAAATTCGCAGTGCATCAGGTGTACCATGTCGTCTTTAATATTCATGGCGTTCTTTACATTCATTGATTATTTACAAAATTAAAAATTGTGGAAAAAATTTAAAAAAATACCTCTCGTAAAATAGTTTTTTTTTTAATTCTGATTTATTAAATCCAAATATTTTATACTCAAAGAAACTACTTTAGTACTACTATTGAATAGTGAAGGTTTGGTCTCTAAACCTAGTCCCCCGGATGAACGGGATAATCTAGAAAAACTGTCTAACTGGACGAGAACATATGCATCGGGGCAAGTAGCTTAGCTCGTACGTGCAAATTTCAAATTATCCCTATATTTAAATTGGGTCGTGTATCATTTACAGGGTGGGAATGAGTATACCGACAGACTTTACCAATGCAATTTTGATGTCAAAAGAAGTACAAAATATTATGAGACATACCTATGTCATTTTCGGACAATTTTTTTTTTCTTTTGAAATGTTTTTTTTTATACATGACGAGTATTAAATTGTAGGGATTTTTTTTTAAGATTTGAATTTTTTTTAGTTGAACATTTTTATGATACTTTTTTGTCATTTTCTCTAATTTTCGTCAGTGACTATGTCAAGATGAAAACTATTAGTGTAAGAATATTAACCGTGCAGGCATTTACTAGTAACATAATGATGAAAATAGTTTTTTGAAAAAACGTCATTATCTCTTAAATTAAGCCGAATCCAGAAAAGTTCATATGACATTATAGTCTCAAAATGTAGTCAGAAATACATCTTTCAAATTTGTCGGGTTACTCGCTAACCACCCTGTATATGCTGCATTCACGTTTCATCAATACCTTCAAATGCATCACATGTGATGCATGCACAGGGAACGTGTTAACCTATCCGAATAAAATAAAGTGACCAGCTATCTACCGCGATCTACTAAAGCAATTCAGTTCAGGACCTAATCTGAATCGCGATGTGTCAGTTCCGTAGAATAACTGTCAAAAACTGGCAAGCAGAACCTAAATTGAATCTCATTAAGAGTTCATGGTAGATAAAAAACAACTGTAATGGATAAAATGTTACCACTAAAGGCCCGGCCACGCCATTGGTCTAAGGCGACCAGCGGCGAGCGAATCCATGAGTTGGAGCGGGATTCCGATATGGGTACTGTCTCTCGCAGGTATGGTTTTCCGCTAAGCCGGTCGCCTTAGAC
This sequence comes from Thaumatotibia leucotreta, assembly GCA_025490895.1. Taxonomy (NCBI): domain Eukaryota; kingdom Metazoa; phylum Arthropoda; class Insecta; order Lepidoptera; family Tortricidae; genus Thaumatotibia; species Thaumatotibia leucotreta. The sequence goes on from JALPQI010008713.1 coordinate 29,693, forward strand.
CAAAGTGGTGGCTGCGGCATAACACAAATAAACTTCTGAAATAATTCGTCATTCCTACTTCAAAAGTAAAAAAAAAGTTTTTTTTTGGATCAGCCAAATATTTAATTAATAATGTTCTGGCCTTTCAGGTGTGTCATATCCAGCAGATTTGGTATCAGAGTTAGTAAAAAGAGAACCTACGGGCTTGGGCAAGCCTGCAAAGGGCTTTGGAGTGTTCGCAATGCGACGGGCGGGGGTCACTGACCCTAGCAGAGTATTGTTTATTGGAGACATGTGAGTTTTATTATTTAGTTTCTTTTGAATTTTGATTCATTATGGAAAATATTTATATGTGAAGAAAGTCATTTATGAAAACTTTAATCACGCTATGGTTTAAGGAAAGACTGTAAATAAGAAAATAAAAGGGGTAATACTGTAAATGAAAAATCATGGGACTAACTTGAATTTCCCATATTATGACGTTCAGTTGTAATTAGGTACATTACAACTCAAATAATAAAAAAATATCTTAGGACATCTTTACAAAAAGCAACCTACTCGTAGTCCCATGGTAAGCTCAATTAAGGCTTATGATGTGGGTACCATGCATCAATACCTATATAAGTATAATAGATAGATACATGTAGATACTTAAATACATAGACAGCCACGACCAAGGAACAAATGTTTATGTTCAATAAATACACAAATAACGCCCTTGCCATGAACCCGGAACCTTTAGCTTCGTAGACAGGTACACTACCAACTAGTAGCAGACGGAGGGTGACAAAAAAAATGGAAAAAACATTCGTGATGCAGGAGCAAATATTTGTGATAAATACAATCTAAAATGCATTAGGATTCCAACAAGATAGCTTCAAGCCTGCTACCGCGAACACCGAAGTTCGAAGATTTCGGGGATTTTTCTCTGTCACTTCAATGACGCCTTTGTTGGAGTGATTGAGACAAATCCCAGAAATTTACGAACTTCGATGTTCGCGGTAGCAGGGCAGCTTTGCAGGAATGATCTTTTCCGACAGCGCTATGAAGGCCGTCAAAAATAGATTATCTCCGCACCTTTACGCGTAAATTAGAATATGTATTAGATACGGAGACACGATGACGAATTGACGCGCGTTTGTTTACATAGGAAATCTAAATTGAGCATGTATCTGTCTCTATCACATCAATGACATCTTAATTGGAATAACAGAAACAGATGATCCGTAGTTCGATAATCATCTTTCCTACTGAAAGGTTGCGATGTTTCCACATTTATGCAACAAAATTACGACTGTTGGTGATTTTGAGTGGGAGTTGGCGATTGACATGAGTTGGGAAAATAACATTCCAACACAAAATTCATACATTTTAAAGGCATATGAAAATAAACACAATATTGGTGTCCTTTTTTCTACTGTTTAAAATAATAACATATACATATAAAAAATAATTTGGTCTATGTAATGTACCACTGCCACTGCTATAGTCCCCACCCCCACGCTGGCCCTAAGCGGGTTGGAAACTTCACATACACCTTCAATATCTAGAATAATACAACTATTTTAGAATTGGTGTAGAACGCAAGTAATGCCACTTTCTTTTCATACTAAGCAATCATTTACTCTTACAAAAATAACTTTGCCTAACTAGTGCGCATAAACGAACTTTGCGCACGCTTCGCGCGCGGTAATTTCTCTTTTTGACTCACTTGTTATGAAAAAAATCGTCCCTTACACGTACAAAATTTTTTTTTTAACTCGGGTGATTGTCGCCCTCGTTTCACTCGGGCTCCAACTTTCATCCTCGCGGAAAAGTTTTCCCGCACTAGTTAGGAGATGTACTATTCTAGGTGCTTCGAAGTCGGTTGAACATTAGGCATTTACTCATAAATGGGATTTCAGGATCGAGCAAGATGTCGGCCTCGGAAAGAATACGGGCTTCAAAACATTACTGGTTCTAACCCACCATACTGAAGAAGAAATGAAATCGGAACCGCCGTCCCGACAACCAGACTACTATGCACCCAATTTGGGAGTTTTGATCTCTAAGTTTAAGGAATTGTAAATATTTTGTTAAGATCTCGTTATTGGATGTAGCTGAGACTGTCAAACGCATGTGGTTTGTTATATTTACTAACGGCCTATGCAATCAGAGTGTAAGTACAATCAGTGACTTTTCTGATTTTATACAATGTTTGTTCGCAATCTTGGCTAGGGTGTTTCTATGCGATTTTTTTACGCATCTTATTTGTTCATTACCATCACCACTTTATTTACCGTTTTATAAAAGCAAACGAGACTAATATGCCAGAATAGCAAACAAACATGCGTCTGCTGCAAGATAATCGAAAATGACTCCACTATTTATACGCAGTTCGTCAATAATTTGGGAATGGTAATGACTTGATTGGTGCGACAGAATAATCGCATAGAACTACCCGCTAAATCTTTTGGTAGTCAGTGTATCGATACTCTTAATAATATGAGTTTTAAGTTACAGTTGTCGCTTTTCACTACATACGATAATTTGTGCGCAGAGGCCCTACCGCGAATCACGAACGAAGTATTGCCCATCTCTCGCACTTGTGAATTCGTACGTAAGTGTGACATGAGCCAACACTTCGTTCGTGGTTCGCGGTAGGGCCTCAGTGCTGTGTATGTGGCGAACCTCGAAAATTTAAAATTTCGGTCATATATCTCTATCACTCCAACGAAAGCATGATTGGAGTGACAAAGACAGATGTTCTGAATTTATGATTTTCTTTACTTTGCGGTAGGCTCATCAGAGTAGGTACAAAATGGTAAACAGTCAAATGAAGTCCCTATTCTGATATTACTCGAGATCGAATGCCGTGCGGTTTATATTGAGAATACGTACAGATTTGACATTTTATATCGATATTTTTGATATTTACGGATACTACCTAAATATAGAATAGCGACTCACTTGAGTTTTGACAGCTATTTCAAATTTAAACTCATTTCTTTACAGAAATCTGTACTACAATGTTAACTTATAATAACTAACGTGAGACTCAAACCAAAGAAAATAAAATCACGACGTACTCAAACATATTAAAATATTATCCTCCTCATCCGGAGCACCCTCGGCCAAACGCGTCGGGCTTTGGCCGAGGGTGCTCCGGATGAGGACCCTCTTAATAGGTCGAAACATGTCGAGCAATTATCGATTTAAATACGTGAGTAACCCGGTTCGATAATATTTTAATACAATGTTAACTTTTCAATACAATACCTACCACACATAAAAAAGTTTCCATAGTTAAACTGATTGTATTAATGTTGGTCATTTCTTATGCTTTTTGAACGCTTTTTAGAGCACTAATGAAATGTGCGTTGATAAATTTGCATTACTTCATAATGATTAGTGTAATGAAATAACTTTCATAACAAAATCTTGGTTGATGAATATGATTTACATACGGCCAGTGTAGTTAATTTAGTCAGAAATTACTGGACATATTTTATTATTTACTTATTTAATGGTTATTGTAAGTACGTACCGTATGATTGTATGAATAAAGTTATTGGTTGAATAAATGTCGCTTAAACTTGAAATATGTTATTTTACTAGCAAAACTGATAAGTACTCTTAGGTACTGTATACTTATAAAAAATAAACAAAAATTAAATTTTTGAAATAAATGTAATTTTTTTTGTTTCTTGAATAAAGTTAGTTATATTTTTTGACTGCCTATCTCAATTTAAAAATGTATTCAATACACTTATTATTATTAATTTTAATACAGTAATAATGTGTATTTGTGTAACGTATGCTACTTAATTTATTTAAAATTAAATTGAATTTGATATTTTATAATATTTGTTTCCTTACTAATGCCCATTTCATTATTGATGATGTACGTGGTATGTGCTTTTACTTTATATTTAGACAAAAACATTTACACGACACGTAGTATCTTTTTTTTCTAAAACTCTCTTTTGGCTTATACCTTTACTTAATTACCGTAACGTTTATTTACTGAGCTACATCGATTTTTGTATGAAAAAAGTCGAGTTTCAGAAGTAACCTCCTTCTCACACATTCGACCTAATTTAGGTACAGTCGAGTGCATTAATATATAGACACATTTGTAAGGGATCAGTATGGAGAAGTGTAGATATATTAATGCCCTTGACTGTACTCCGACTCCTCACGAGTCCGAGGTCCGAGCCTCACGACCATCAAGCATCTCAAGTACAGGTGTAGTGAGAAATTACTTGCCTTCGGAAACGTTCGTAAACACATGCTGTATCAGGCAGTGTCACCGAGTCTGACTGAAGTAGCATGACAGCTATTACTAGGGTTGCCAACCAAAGATCACAAATATGCGGGATATTCGCGAATTAATTGCGGGACTTGGCTGTCAAAAGCGGGACGGGAATGCCATTAACATTAAAAAATTATGCTTAACTTCAGATCGGTTAAATTTAGATGTGAAATTTATAGTTGTATAACTGTGTGTCTGCGAGCACCGTGCACGGTGCTCGCAGGCTATAGTCGCCGTCGTCGCGGTACATTCAAATGAACATGTCGCAATCTTAAATGCTTTCATTTACGTATTCATATTATAATTTTTGTATTGTCAGTTTAGTATCCCCTGGAAAGCGGGACATCTGGCGTCCCGCGTAAAACCTTTGCGGGACACATACTTTAGGGCCCCAGAAACGGGACGTCCCGCATATAGCGGGACAGTTGGCAGCCCTAGCTATTACTGTCAGTCTCACTGAGATAGACTGAAACAGCATGACGTTGACGAACGTTTCCGAAGGCAAGTCATTTCTCACTACATCTGTAAGTATTCAGTTCAATAAACTTTTATATTTTATAGTAGTTTTTGTAATAGTTATAGGTGTGGTGTGACGACCAAATATGTAATAAATCTACGTATTATTTTTCAAATAAAATTCATTTTTATTTTCACACCATAAACATTTCTGCATTTAAATATTACATAGTTTGAATTTGACATTATTAGTTAATTATACCGGGACTATATTAAATAAGACTAAGGGACATGAAGAAAAAGTACCTACTCTTAAAAGTGTTAATAGACTGTTTTGGTACAAAGAGACTTTATCTTATTTTTAATAGCGAGTAATACTACATTCATAGATTTTTTACGACAAGTAGCTATTTTTAGAGATACAGCAATAAAATAACTAATTTTCCTGCAATTTTAATTATTGGATCTAGTTATTTTACCCTATTCCTTTCTTTAAAGATACTATGTTACATTAGAGGAATTATTTATTAAGGTTCGATCATGGTTTCGATTGGCATAATAAAAACAGCAGGTGATTTTTTCTTCTCGTTTGAGATGGTGCGATACTCAAACGAAGTTTGAGAAAATCAGTGAATGCAAATTTACTAACCTTTAAAAATAAAATATGGACGTATATATTTTTATTTATTACGAAAACGGTAGTGTCCCACTGCCGGGTAAAGGCCTCCCCCTTTGTATTCCATCTCTCCCGGTTTACCGCGCTTTTAGCAAAACAACCTATTTACTTTCCCTTCATGTCCCATAGTTTTGAGAGGCCCTGTATATAATTTGCTAATTAAATATTTGCAAATGGGCCAGTTTCGAAAGAACACTGCTTTAGTTCAATTTTGCGTTGAGTTTTTTTGATACCAGGTTCGTACAAGGTACAAAATCTAAGTCAAGTCCGAAGTCAAATCACACTAGGTTTGTTTTTGACTGATCTTCAATATCACTTAGCAAAAACAATTTACAACAGAAATACAAAGCTTCTGAAATATAGAAAACCATTATTGAGAAAAAATACTTCGAGTAGAAAAACTGCCTCAAATTCAACCAAAAATCCACCAGGAATATTTATTATGTTTTTAAAAACTAGAAAATATGTGGATATCGGGAACTGCACAGAAAGAAATGTTGTTGGACACATTTCATTTCATTTATGTTATGACTATTTGTACTGCATATTTTACATCACTCATTGACTGAAGATTTTAGAATCTAAATAAACACTAGATAGAATATTTCTTAAAAAGTTTAGATGAAAAATATGTTCAAGCAGCTGCAACTGAAAACTTAATTTTACTTTGCAAATAGACTCGTGTCAGGTTTAAATTATTCCTCTCATAAATTTAAATAATTTACGTTCTCTAAAGCTAAAATTGAGGCTAAAACACATTAATTTCACCGCATTCATTGCGAGTTCAATAAACAAACATTTGCATACGGCAATATGATTATACTAAACGTACCAAAGGATTATTTAGGAGCAGTCAAAATATCATAGCAATATGATTCAACTAGCAGGAACTACAACCTTGCATTTGCTTTAATTATCATTATGTCGTTCAAACAGCTCGCCATCGACTGGGCTCATCCTCACTCCTTGCAACCTAAATGGTCGCGCACCGTGCGGTTTCAGAGGAACTTCCTCCCGTGGACGGTCCGTCTGTGGAATGAGCTCCCTTCCGAGGTTTTCCCGATGGACTACAGTATGGGGTTCTTCAAAAGAGGAGTGTACAAGGTCTTATTGGGTCGGCAACGCGCATGTGACACTCCTGACAACCGACGTGGTATAAAAAAAAACAAACCGTGTCTAACGGTGACTTCACCTAATCTTGGTCCGAGTTTTTCTTCCGGTGGACTCTTTAAGGAACTAGCTAAACCGAATTTGCTTTAAAGTGCAGTGCACTTTAGTATTTAAATAATTATCAAGATTTGTTATATAGCATTGATTTAGAATATATAAGTGGATCCCCAAACAGCTCAAAAAAATGGCCCCAAAAAATGGGCTGCAGAAGTAAATATTGCGGTCCTTTTGCTCCGCTATTCAGTTCTGACAGTTGACATTTGGTCACCTTACGGTAAAGCATCATTATTCCTTAAACATAAAAAGTTTCTACTATTTTGCGGTGTTGTTCGCAAATTTGACACTTATTGCTCACTTAACAAAGTTTTTTATTCTTTGAGTTTTTTTATTATAGTTTATTGTAAGTGAGCGTTCTTAGCTTCAACTGAAACATGATAGAATAGTACATTACTACCGAGGCCGGGAAGTGACTGGTTGCCGGCCGAATATATGTAGACGGCCGAGCGAAGCGAGGCCGGATAGTATTCGGACGGCAACCCGTCACTTCATGGCCGAGGTATGTATAATGCTTTTCTCAAACATGCAATGAAATGAAACAAAAAAATGTATCTTCTTTCTAAGAAATTATAAGTCAACTACATAACTAAGTCTTTGAAACACAACAAAAGTCAAATACGACACCGACACCTCATTTTTTTTTAAGATTGACCTGTTTGAAAGTTGCAAATATTTAATTTAAAAAAGCGGTATTAGACGACTCGGTCGGTTGGGTCCAATTAATCGCATGCAGTGATCGGGGCCGACGGATCGCGCCGTTTAATACTGCTTTTGAAATATCATTTTGAGTAGTTATTGTACATTTATTTTAAATGATATAATTTAAATACCTAATTATAACTGCAAAAATTTGCCAATCATTTTTTTTATACTAATATTACTTACAGATAATTATTGGCTAAAAGCCAAGATGCTAGGTCACAACCCTATGTCAAATGAAAATTAAAAAAGAGGTACTTGCCGGCCTAGGCCGGCAACGAGGTACTTCCCGGCCACTTTTTAGGCACGTAACTTCTACATTTCATTGCACGTTTGAGAAAATGACTTTTAGTGCCACTTTTCTTGGTTTTTTTGTTTGGCTCTGTGCGTCCATTTATTATTTAATGTCATTGTTATATAGCAATCACTTGGTCCCGATAGCTTAAACAAAAACTATTCTGAAAAACTCAATCATCTGCACATCTGCGTCGTGGAGCAAGAGTGAACTGGGTATAACAAAACTTTAGATTTCAAACTGATGGACTCGTGAGAAGTTTGGTTGGCTGTCTGGTCTAACTACCTAATATATGAATGAAATAGTACATGGTAAAGATTTAAGCGAATAATTACAAAAAGGCACTTACTAACCATCAGAAATGCAACACTTTTTTACGGAAGACATAATCCTCACTGGATTCACTCACAACACTAGTGATAGGGATGGTGTGTCCCCTCACTACTAGGCGTGACGTCATATTTGATGATTGCGTTTGGCGGGTTCGTGGTTCTCTTAATAATACGTCTTGTGGCTTCCTTATTCAATCTTACAAGTAATGTAGTATAGTTTAATGATTTCACGCCAATATTACATATTAAATAGCCATAGATTGGCCGCGTGGTGACGACTGTTAGAATACATTTGTCACCACCCCAACTTCTGCCTACGAGTGCCGGAAGAGTCGAATAAGGGATTGAAGTGTCACAGACCATTCATTGAAGATTAATGATGGGCTGCAGCGTCATCAAGGTGGACATACGTAAGTCATAAGTAAGTAGATTAGACATTTAAAAATAAACTGTTAGTTTTAAGGAATTTTTGCTATACCCTACCAGGGTCCATGTATTGTATAGATATAATATGAACAATAAAACATTGGATGCAAAATAAAGATCTCTATCTCTATCATACTACTGCGATCACCAACCCGCTTGCCCAGCGTGGTGATTATGGGAATACCTTCCAATGCCGCCATGCGCATAGGACAAGCCTATATGTCATGCAGTGGACGGAAATTGGCTGATGATAGTGATGATTACATAGGCAGGGTTAGTTTAGTTTATTTAGTTGTCAGTAGATGCCGCTGTCTGTCTTGCCATTCCCTGCTCCGCCATCCGCGCAGAGTAGTGGCCTTTGATATCAGAAGGGCTATCTCAAAAAACGATCGACCTGTTGCCTCTCTATTGCACTTGAAAATTCGTACAAAAGTGTGACAGGAAGGCGACGATCGTAGTTCGTGGTAGACCCTCAGACTCAGCATCTCAAAGAAACGGGAACGAAACGCACCTGTCTTTGTCACGCTAATAACTGACAGAGAACAGATTTTTCAATTTCTGCTTAACAGCGTCGGTCATAAATATTAGCTCTGTCCTTTTTTGATTGATGATTGGTGAAAAAGACAGTGATCATTTTAACTAGTAACGATAATTTTTATCCAGGGACTTCAAAATCAGGCCATTGACAACTACGATACGCTGCTAAGCGTTAGCGATTGGCATCTTGGCTACGCACTCGGATCTACAATCAACAAGCGTTCTCTTTCACTCACATCAAATTGGAATTATATTGTATCTTCCTTGGTGCGTCCAAGAGAAACGAAATAATTACGGCTTAATTGAATGAAAATGGGAATTAATTTATTTTAATGAATGCATCTTTTAGTGGGTTACTTAGCTGTAACACTGATAAAGTATTTATATAAGTAGACAATATTTTATGCCGTACTTATACAGTATGTATCACATAGAAGAGCAAAGTAAGAAACCTGTGAATGTATAAGTCATACTAACATTACTAACCAATTTTACTACCGTGCCAACGCCAAAATCGCGAAAAAAAATTGGCCGTTTCATACATTCCGGCCGGTGAAATGCTGCCGTTTTGTATGGGACAGTCAAATTTATTCTCGCGATTTCGGTAGTAAAAGTTGGTCAGTATGACTTATACATTCACAGGTTTCTTTCTTTGCTCTACTATGTGATGTACATACTGTATATTATTTATATCCATTTTTTTATACAATGAACATAACTGTAATAAATAAAAAACAAACAGTTCAAGAGCCAAATCATAAACTCATTCCCAGAGAGCCTTTACCAGTAGAGGAAGTCCCCAAAAACATATAATTTTATATTTTTTCTACCATTTTGTCGGCGTGATTGATATGTAGGTAAACTTGTTCCAAATTGCAGATTTTCAGCCCGGCAACTCAGCTATGCTGCGGACAGACAGACGGAGAGACGGGCATAACGACACTATAAGGGTTCCTTATTTACTACGGAACCCTAAAAACATTTTATGTACCTACATTTGTTGTACCTACGATTGAATCTGAATCATTGATCTATAATGTTATTTAGGTCTAACTCTAATCTAGTAACTAAGCTGATTTAGACAGTTTCATCGTTCTGAATGCATTCAGCGCTCGGTCCAATTAATAACTATTAATTGGCGTACTTATTAGATTGTAACTATCCCGCACCGCAAATTGCAACCACGATGAAATCGATTGAAACAATTAGGTAAAAACAATTTTCTGCTAGTGGTTTTCAATTTACCGCACTACGACAGAAACAAAACGTAGGCGTATAGATAACCCGAGTTCTTACCATGATTTTGGAATGTGAGGGAGCTGTATTGACTACGTAAGTTGTCCTTGTCTGGAAAACCAAGATGTTTAACCTTAACTTTAAGACATACGCTGACATTTGTGTTGTTTTAAGAATGTATGCTTCAGATTAAGATCCATTTTCTGTAACTTACTTTCAAAAATGAACACTAGTACACAGTCTTCTAATACTGAAAATTGGAAATTTTGGGCATCTTTGTCACTTCAACTATGACTTGAATGGAGCGACAGAAAATTATAATGTATCATTTTGTACCTTCAGTATAGCGACGCTGGTACATGCCGACATTGCCGACCAACAGACTACGGGGTGCTCAGACAAGTTGCCAATCGCTAACGCTTAATCGTCAATCGCAAACGAAAGGCAGCTGCCTGTCTTCGTCACACTGATATGAAAGAGTGACAGAGAGAGAAAACTACGATACGCTACAAAGCGTTAGCGATTGGCAACTTGGCTAATAAGCCAGGTCTATCGCGAACTTCAAAATTCGCAAATTTCGATCACCCGTCTCTGCTACACTAATGACGCCTTTGTTGGAATAACAAAGACAAAAAAATCGACATTGGCGGTGGGCTTACTGTTCCTGAGGTATGGGAGCAGTGAGGGAGTGGAAATTAGTAACGTGGCATGACACACTCACGTGGCGTCGTTTGACTTTTGGTAAACATGCCTCTCCCGTCCCTTAGGAAAATACCCATTTGCCCTGTTCTGCCTTGTATTTATTCTACACAATTATAAGCTACTTTTAACATCTAAATAAGAATTGTTGGCAATCTTCTTAATAAATGAATACTTACCTACACAAGTTGTAAACGAGGATACAGACAGATGCTAGATAAGATAAGATTTTATTCCATAACAGATTTGACTATAAAGTTGGAAATTGCAACATTACATATGCTACTATAGAAAAGGCAATAATACTACTACGGTATAAATAGCAAAAAACAAAACAAAGACAAAAAAAATCTGTAGACTGTTGTCTACAGATTTATTTTGGTTGATCTTTATTTTTATGTGAAATAAGAGTGACAGCTGGTAACTACAGTTAGGTACCAAAAGCAATTGAGTGGATATGCTACTATAGAAGAGGCAATAATACTACTACAGTATAAATAGCAAAAAACAAAACAAAGACAAAAAAAATCTGTAGACTGTTGTCTAAAATTTTTTTATATTCGATTTTTTTTCTCGATTTTCGGAAGTACAAAGGTTTTACAGCCCATGGTAAGGACGCTATGCTCTTCATAATACGAAGAGAATATTATCAGGAAATACGTTTTCTTTCTGTTTGATCAGAAAATGGAAATGCTCAATAATATTGTAATTGAAACAATATAGACAGGAATCTTTCCTGGAATAGCTTATGCTCAGCAGTGTGTAACAAAAGCCTTATGGTTTGCTTAATGGAATTTACGAGCGATTTAGATTTATTATGCAATATAAATATTGCAGAATCAAAGTATCCGAAATAGCTCTTCGAATCGCTAAACTGAAGTGGCAGTGGGCGGGCACATTGTGCGTAGAACCGATGGCCATTGGGGCGGGAAGCTTCTTGAGTGGCGGCCACGTACCGGAAGGCGTAGCGTGGGTAGGCCCCCCACAAGGTGGACCGATGACCTGGTGAAGGTCGCAGGAGTCCGCTGGATGCGGGTGGCGCAGGACCGGTCATTGTGGCAATCTTTGGGGGAGGCCTATGTTCAGCAGTGGACGTCTTTCGGCTGATATGATGATTATGATGATGATAAATATTGCAAATTTTTCAACATTTGAGCATTTCTCAAAAAGCTTGTACTTTAAAAATAAAATTTGTAATGTTGAAACATGTTTGTATGAAGCATTCATTTTTTGGTACCGTAAATGTGTAGGAATCTGGCAACAAAAAAGGAAACTTCCATACAAACTTCCTGGTACATTTTGAAAAATGTGGTGGATCTTGCTCAGCATCATTGACTACCAGCCTACCAATTTCTATCAAATCGAAGACGTGATCCAAATGTACAAAATTTTTGAGAATTGCACATTTGTAGGGTCCACGGAAAAAACATGTTCAAAGCCTAAAAAAATCAGAGCAAATTCACACCTTATTCTGTTAAAAGTAAGGTGGTTTTTCCTTCTGTAATTTGAATTGACTAGACATGTTCTTTCCGTGGACCCTTCATTTACTCATTCGCAGAATCAATCATCATATCAGAAGATAGAGGTCTAGTCTTCTGCTGAACATACTTAAGCCGCCTCCATAGATTACCACATAGACAATTTTTCACCAATTTTTATTTCCCAACCAACTTAAAATAGCAGATTATCAGTTAGTGTACCAACATTTACCAAATTATTAATAAATTATTTGCCAACTTTCATTTGACCGAATTTTCATTTGGCAACTAGATTAGATTAGAAAAGTGGAAGGGAAGAGGGGCCGAGGGAGACCAAGGCGAGCATTTTTGGACCAAGTGACGAAGAAAATTAATGTAGTGTCGTATCAGGAGCTCAAAACATTACCAGGACAACGAACGGAATGGCGTTTACTCCACCGACAAGAGCCAGGCTCTTTAGTAGTAGAAGAAGAGAAGAAACTAGATTAGGTTAGGCCCAAAATACACGTCTGCGTAACGTTGGTTTTCTTTGCGATGATTCTGCTACATTAAACTGTGGGAATAGTTAAAATGCTATAAAATTATCGGCCACATATAAGTAAACCCGTAAATACCTTTACCAAAATACCACTGTTCATAAATAACTTCTATGTTGCGAATCTCAGACTTTTATTTTGCTTCAGAACTTTACCTTTACATTACTTTTGTGGCAATCTTTGGGGGAGGCCTATGTTCAGCAGTGGACGTCTTTCGGCTGATATTATGATGATGATGATGATTACTTTTTTAGTACAGATGGTGCCTTTTTTAGGCTCTAGTGCTAGAAGTGTGTCATTTTACGTCACGTACTAAAAAACGTCGTACGAGACACGTGCAAATACGCAATTCGTAAGTCGTGTCGATTTAAAACACTCCCTATCGGTTGTGTTTTAAAACATTGCCACTCGTTTCGAATTTCATGTTTTTCACACTTGTGTCGTAATGTACTATATCAAAATACCACTGCTCATAAAGGAATCTTAATCTTGCGAATCTCAGACTTTTATTTTGGTTCAGAATTTTACCTTTACCTTAACTTTTATTTAAGTTCTATGCATTGTGCCTAGGTCTAGGTGCCTAGTCTAGGGTTATTAGCCAATCCTCGTTATCGAACCGTTTTATCGCTCTCGAGATTGCCTATGAACTTTTAGTGCCTAGGCACTTATGTAATGGATATTGCGATGCAGCTAGGAACTTAGGTTTTTATTTTCTCGTTTATAAATTATTTATTTTGGCTGGCTTACCTGTATAGAACATGGCAAGATACATTATTTTTTTAGCTCGATTGCAAAGGAAGCGTCAGCCAGAAAAGCCGTTTCAGTAAAGTTTATGTTAAAATAATACGTAATAATAATAACTTTTAACTAGCTCCAAAGCGTAGGTATAATTGAACTACTTTATAAAAATGTAAACATTATCATAGAATAATTAATTCTCACAAAGTTCGTTACACGTATACACGGTGCTCGCGAGCACTGCGAAAAATTTTAATGCTGTATTCTTGACCATATTTAGAGTATTTAATGTTATACAAAATTTGCTAGACTAATAAGAATAGACTTAATGAAACAACCTTTGACAAAATTTAAATTTAAAATTAAAACAATTTAACGAATTTTGCTAAAATATAAAGCAGTGAAAATGTTAAAAAAGTATACAAAAAGTCGAAAAAAAAGTAAGATTTTTTTTTTATTTATTGACATTTGACATTAGGTCACATAATATTTTTTGTTTATTTTGACGTCTAGAATGCATAGTTAAAATCTCTCGCAATGCTCGCGAGTACCGTGTATACATAGGTATCCTATTGTTGTAAACTTCTTATTCATGTATAAGTAATAAACTCAACAATCTATGATTTGATATTAATCAATATTGTGACATTCATCATAATTTTATTATTAAATATTATACTTACCTAGGAAAGCACCCTATTTAAAATGCATTAGGACTACACAAACTACTTTATGATTTAGGCGAACTCGTCCAGTGCAGTCAAAGTTTTGATAAAGCTTAGAACTAAGCTTAGGTGGCAACCTAATATATATATTATACCTATGTACTTGAATATTATAATAAAGTTTAGCTGAAATTTTCAGATTAGCTCCTAAGTAAATTTTAAAGTATGCGTGTCATTGTCCTAAAGCCTAGGAGACTGGACGGTATACATTAACCCCCTTATCCAAAAACGTCTTCTACTTGGCAAGACGCTAAGATAAACGACTGTTAACTAAACAAGCCACTAATAATTGTTTGTCGCTTTTGCTCTTATGCACACATTGTTAAGACCGAAAGAGACAAACAATTATTAGCGGTTTGTTAGGTTAGCAGACGTCTATGAATAAGGGGGATAGACTATTCAGTCTTATTGGCTCATTAATAAGACTGAAAGGGATAAACAATACTTATCGGTTTGTTAAATTAGGAGACATTTATGAATAAGGGGTTTAAAACTAAAGACATCAGAGAACATGAAGCTATCTTAAGAACTTTGTGAAGCAACTTCCCTTTCACGCCAATTACCTTTTAACTTAAGTGACAGAGAGAGAGAGAGAGAGAGAGGCCTTGAGCTCAAGCCTACTACCGAGAACTCCGAAATTCGCAAATTTCGAAGACTTGTCTCTGTCACTCCAACGAACGGGTTATTAAGAGTGACAGAGAGAAATCCTCGAAATTTGCGGATTTTGGAATTCCCAGTAGGGCCGCTGTAGTATCTGCTGTAAAGTTTCCGTTGAATAGTCCGTGATTTCTAAGAATAATCACATCACATCATCAGCGGTCATTTCTCCGAGCTTTTCAACCGCTGTGACTTCGGTGGTAGCGTATTTAACCGATTCCCGTAAGAGCTTACTTCTAGCAATATATTCGTGCTACTTTCGGAGAAATGCTACACTATTGAACTAGACATAGACCTCTCTTATTACCTATGCGTATGGACGCATAAGGGGGTAAATGCCCGTAATAAGCTAGCTGATCGGCGATCGTAGTAGTAGTTGAGTGTTGTGTCCACTATGATGATGATTCCCATCACGAATTTTTAATAAATTGTTATTGGTCAAGACTCTCACGACACCCATGCGAAAAGTGTTAAGGTGGTGACAAATACCTATATTCTAACTGCCGTCATCATGCGGCCTAAGAATAATAGGTATTCCTTGTTTTCCCGTTCACATTTGGAACGTGTTACAGGAATATAAGCAGAACAACAATAAAATTTTTATGTTTTTGTAGGAGCCCGGCCGGACTAACTACATATTTATGATTATGATTACTGTATTTACTTTATACTAGTTTAGATTAGTTAATATTAGAGCTAATAATAATAATTCATTCCCACAACCACCATATGCATATTGATATAAGCTTTTGTAAAATTAGATTAATGCATGTTAGATTTATACCTTGGAATCCTTGGATTGATATTTATCTTTGTTTAATACTAGGAACAAAAAAATATATATTTTTAATTAAATTGTATAAGCAAGTCTACTCTGAGCATCTAAAAATTATCTATTCAGTAGTGGAAACTGTTTGGCTTATGTATATTCCTAGTGTAACTCTTCAAATGTACTTTTTGTGTGCTGTTTGTTTCCCATTATCAAAAAAAAAAAAAAATAAAGATTTATTTTTAATAAGAAGGCACAATTGTAAACTTACGCATTTAAGGCTCTGCAGAGGGATCCTAGTAATACACGAGCTTGTATCTACTACACATACTTTGTAATATTATTAGGAAACGACAAACATACCTACAGTATGTCATTTATAATTATAGTAGGTACCTATATTCATTTCAGCCCATATTTTCGTAATAAACAGTACTCCTAATAACACCAAAAGTTTAGATTCCATCCCGGATTCAATTAAACTCATCTCATAGGTATTCAACTTTCAAATATAAATCCCCCAACGTTATACGCGTAGTTAAACCATGTTCGATTTGTAGTTCACAACTCCACTGGACTCGGAAAACTTCTGATTTTAAATTACGAAAGCCATCATTCCACGAACTTCATATTCGACGGTCCCCTGGCTCGCGTTCCAAATTCAAACCGTAGTTTTCAGTTTTTTTTTCGACGGCTAGTTGAGAAGTTTGAGTAGCCGCATTTGTTTTGTTTGAGCTTTGTGGACGCCTAACGATGCTAGTGATATGCTAATAACGCTCGTCAGCGTCTATTGTACAGTTAACCTCAAAAATATGTAAACAAATTTCGCCTTATTACAATGGAATAAGGTGCTAAATTGAAAACACGTTTGATGTCCGCGAATGCTCATGTGGTAATGTCACCTTTTGAACAGAAACCTCTAGAAACACACGGAACCGTGAATAGTTCGTTAGAACGTTTTTACTACGCTCGAGTATTTAGCAAAAGGAGTAATGTGAATTAGTCTCTTTGTACGTTGAATTTATTTCACAGAACTTCGCTTTCGCAAACTTCAGAGCTATTTATTCAACTTCGTGAAAGTTCAACGTAAAGTTTTTCGTCGCCAAAAAATCGGAGTCAGTAAAACAAAAGGCATTCGCACTTCGGAAATACGGCATCGCCACTTAATATTTATTATCCAATTTGGTGAAAAATCTCAACAATATCCGTGAAGGCGGGAAGCTATCAGAAGCGACACGTGAATTTATTACGCAATATAGTCTCGATGCGAGTATAGAGTGACGGCGGTGGCCGCAGAGGCGATACTGCCCGTCTGTACTAGTCATTGTTTTGCTATAAATTCTTGCAGCGTTACCATCCTATGTGGGTCTTGGCCTCTTTGATGATTTGCCTCCATTTTACTGTCTAAAGTCTCTAAAAAAAAATCTCTCTGCCACGACATAGTTTTACTAACGTTCTTTCTTCTTCGGTACTGTCTAAAGTGTCTTTAACAAAATCAACCCAATTCTCTCTGCCATGACATAGTTTTACTAACGCTCTTTCTTCTTCGGTCATTTTGTGTTTCGTAGTCCAGTTTGATATCATTTTGATATCCACGCATTATTTTCAGATGGCCCGTCCATCTGAGCATTTGTGACTTGCAGAACTCGAATATCCTTGACATAATATATTCTTCCATGATATCAAAGCATCGCTTAACACCGTCAATTGACATGCGCTGTCCGTAATTCTGCAGACATTCTAAGATATTTTGGAGGTAAACATGCAGGGGATGCTAGAAAAATGTTGAGATGACTGAAGTAGATATTAAGGCTGCGTTTCCACCAGAGATGTGCGAGGTTGTGTTTCCATACAAATGACACCTCGCTCGAGTCTTTAGTAGGTGGGCATTTTCACTTCTAGGGACACCCAATTAGCTTAACTCTCACAAAAAAGTTAACTTCGATGTCTGCTTTGTAACGACAATTAAGCATTAAATTAACAAAAATATTTTTTTATCATTTAATCCAGAAAGAATACGCGCTTATGCAATATAAAAACATAAATAAAGTGGATTTATGTAAATATTTAATGCTTAATTGTCGTTACAAAAGCTGACATCGAAGTTAACTTTTTTGTGAGAGTTAAGCTAATTGGGTGTCCCAAGAAGTGAAAATGCCCAGGTGTCCTTTGTATGGAAACACATCCTCGCACAATTCTGGTGGAAACGCAGCCTAAAGTAGGTACTGTACGTAATCGATCCCAAGATGCTCCCCATAGCGGAAGAGAGGGCAACGTCGCAGGGGAGTTTAGTGGGTATTCTTGTCCCTGGAGGAGCGAGCCCCACATACCATCATGGGCTCCCCCAGCCCGTGTTGATGATGCGTAAATGCATTCTCCCAAGCGTCAACAAAAAAAAAGGTACTATACGTAAGCAGGTAATGTGGCAAAAATTTCGCTTCTAACTTACACCAAGCCAATAAGCGTCCAAATCCGATACTGTTACCGGATCGTAAAATAAAACAATACTTACAGGGAATTATAAGAGGGTGGTCTAATGGCAGAAGTTTCACGCTTCTGTTAGAGTTATGGCGCAGGTGGCCGTGTGATTAACTTGTGAGTTTATGGTCAGCATTAAGGTCTGATAACGGTCGAGATGAAATGAGATTAGTCTGGGTCATAGGTTTCCTTTACGGTATATGAAGCATATGACCTTTACGGTAAAGGAACCTATGAAGAGGAAGAGGACGAGGAAACCTGTATACATTTGCGAAGAAATTCAAGGGTGTATGAGAAGGTCCCAACAAGTATTGTGCCAGCGTTAGGGACCACGTAAAATAGGCACGTTTGATGCTGAGTTGCGGAAAATGGCTAGAATAAAATACAATGCAATAGTCTGAGTCATAGATATTTTCTATTATATTTCCCTATTGCACCATGGTAACAGGTGCGATAATTGGACAATATTACTGGTAATGAATTCTCTGCCGTTCTGGGCATCCGTAAGCTACAGTTACCGCTACGGAGGTCCAATGCTTGTTTGATTTTATTTACCGAGGGTCGTAACAATTATTATTAAAATCCTTAGAAGAATTTGCGGTAATTATTGAGACAAGGTTCAATGATTCAATGTACGAGTATTGGGTTTTTTTAATATACTATATTTGAATAACAAATGAAGGGCTCACGGAAAGAACATGTTTAGTCAATTCAAATTACAGAAGGAAAAACCTTACTTTTAACAGAATAAGGTGTGAATTTGCCCTGATTTTTTTAGCACTGGACATGCTTTTCCGTGGATCCTTCAAATGTATTATGTACAAATAACCACCCATCAAAGTAAAGGTCTGTGGTTTACTGTATTTTGTATGTGGGTAGTTTTGTACTTCTTGTCGTATTTTGATGGAGGTAGATCTATCAAATTCCTCCACTGGCAGTCACCCGTTGACCACGAATCCTGTAAAGTGTTCGAAACGTCCGGGTGTAGTTTAATTAATCGAAACAAATGCGTTACAATAGTTTTATTTACTTAATGCATTCCCTAATAATAAAAAAATAGCTCGAACTACTAACTATTGCTCGGACTCTACGAAATAAAACTATTACTCGGACTAACTACAGTAAAATATTTTTAATTCATTACCTTCCTTCGTTACAAGGATACAAATTGACAAAAAAATATAAGGATATAGATACAACAGCCCTACCGCGAGCTCAAAAATTCGTAAATTTCGAGGATTTTTCTCTGTCACTCCAATGAAGGCATGATGAGAGTAACAGAGACAAATCCACGAAATTTGGGGATTTCAAATATCGCGGTAGGGCCGCAGTAACACAGATATTGTGTAATTCAGACTAAAGTAAATGTTATGCCTTGTCAGTAAATGTTTAGTAAGTCAACAGGCAGCCAATTTGGAGGCTTACGCATGTTATTGCGGAGTTAAATTACTGCTATCATGCCCCTTACATTGTAACATGAAGGATTGAAATAATATTTAGCGACCTTTGATGCAAATGACTTGCCCAATAAGTAATGGCGATTAGCTAAAGTTGCATAGTTACAATAATGTTGTTGCTATTAGTACTGAAATTTATATGTTTTTTTTGTTACTAAATCGTTTATTATAATAATAAGTTAAAATTTAAACCCTAATTTTATTCAATATTGCTGATTCAACATTTTATAAAATATTGGAGTGACATTGAGAAATAATTACAGTGAAACAATATAGCCTATTTCATACCGATTTAGTAAGTTCGATGACGCAGAATACAGACTCGCCATTCATTACGTTCCGTTTCAGCTTTTTCCCAGATGGAATAGGGCACGTATTCTTATACGTGCACTTTTATGACAGTCGCGGATATAAATAAAACCGGCCAAAAGCATGTCGGGCCATGCTCAGTGTAGGATTCCGTAGTCATTAAAAAACTGATCAACCTATCAAGATCCAAAAAGTAATTTAAATAGGTTCTCAACCGTGCTCTTAAATTTAATAGAAAGTAGAACACTAAATCAAGTGAAAAATACAATTAAAAAACATATACAACCAGAGCGCAGGAAAAATCAACGTAATACGAAAGAATTATTAATGTAAGATTATTATTGTATAATTTTCTATTATTATAGGAGACTTCTTAACTAATAAAATCTTATATATTTAAGATTAGTAGTTAAGTATGTAGCAAATATTGTAATATGTACCTAATTTATTATATGAAATAAACATATTAAATTTAATTTTATTATTTCCTAGAAGGTTTTTGTAATGTTCTACTTTAGAGGTGGTTTTAAATTTTTAACTTATGGTTCTAAACGTATAGCTTTTTTTGCTTTCGGAGCGATTATTTCCGAAAATATTAACATTATACACAAAAGATTTCTTAAAACCCATGTTCATTTTTAAATACTTATCCAACAATTATATCACACGTTAGGGTTACAATGATAAAAAAGCACCCCTCATTTTATAAAATACTTTTTCCTAACTAGTGCGCAAAAACGAACTTTGCGCATGCTCCGCGCGCGGTAATTTCTCTTTCTGACGCACTTGTTATGAAAAAAATCGTCCCTTACACATGCAAAAACTTTTTTTTAACTCGGGTGATTGTCGCACTCGTTTCACTCGGGCTCCAACTTTTACCCTCGCCAAAAAAAGTTTTCCCGTACTAGTTAGGAAATATAAGTATTATCTAATCTACTTTTTTTTACCACTTTGTCGGTGTGATGTATTTACATATTGGTGCCAGATTATCCGCGGGTTGGACGGACGAACAGATAGCCATGGCAAAACTATAAGGGTTCCTTGACTACGGGACCCTAAAAAGACCCGATGCGTGTCGAACGAGTCATTGTGAAGAGTGAACGAAGATAGTCTTATTTATTTCGTGCTAGCTAGTCGTTAGGTTTAAACTCTGATTAGGTTAGGTTAGACAACTTTCCCGAGCCGGATAGCCCTCAAGTGTTCCGAGGTGCCATCGACGGAGTAGGCTGCTGAAGCAGCCGACAAGACGGGCCCACAAGGGCAACGCTCGCGGGGTTCTCGGAGGTGTGCAGCAGCGTTCCCGAAGCCACACACATAGAGCGAGCGGTGGAACACCCCACGAGCTTAGTCCGTGCGAGTCGGACGTAACCACCCGGTTGCTCCCGGGCCGGGTGGTATCCATAACGGATTCCCCTGGGTTAACAAAAAAAATGTTTTTCCGACTGACAATAACCGATTGTCAGTTGTTTTTCCGATTCTCAGTCGGAAAAACAAAAGTTGTCCACTCGGTGGTCAAATGTCAACAGCTTGTATAAAGCTTTGTTACGATTTTATTGCATAGGGCTGTAGACCGGCGAACCTTTACCATCAATTGTTTTATTCCAAAATTTGTACAGGAATTCCTTAACTTTAGGTATGTCTACCGAATAGACGATAAGCTAAATCTAGCAATGACCCGTTTATGTGACACGCGGTGAATAGAAATTAATTACAAGGGTAAATCCATATGACTGTAATCATCATCAGCCTATGTTAGTCCACTACTGGACGTAGGCTTCTCCTATTAACTATGCATATAGACGCATTAGGAGGTAAATGCCCATAATCGCCACGCTGGGCAAGCGGATTGGCGATCGCAGTAATGTGTCCACTATGATGACGCTGCTCATCATCAATCTTTTAAAAAACAATGGTCAGTGACACTTCCATCCCTTAGTCGACTCTTACGACACCGGTAGAAGGATTTGGGGTGCTGGTGACAAATTTATTCTTACTGCAGTCACCACACGGCCTGTGTGACTGTAATGAAAGTGACCATTTGCATGTTTGTTCATTTACTTATGATTTAAGTGCATGTGTTATGTGTGCATCTGTATCTGGAACGGTATAAGTATTATTTTGATATCTTGACAGAATAACAGTATTTGCACTAAATAAACACGCAAGAAATTGGTCACTTTTATTACACTTTTGCATGAAATTGCTCATAGTATGTACCAGGTACCTAGGTATTTTGACATGGGATATCTTGAAATATCTGGCCTTGATATTTCGTCTAACAGGACAGGTATTTAAATAGACATCTACACTAGGTAGGGTAAAAGCACCAGTAGTCAGCCTTATAACGCCTTTTTAAAATGTGAACGGTCGGTATTTATTCAGGATAAGTCGGATAAATGAACGGATCACATCGTTACATCAACTGTTAATTACAGTTTTAAAACGAAATAAGAAAAAATATAACATGATATCTTAAAGTATCGATAATTTAGTTTAAACAAAAAATGGCACTTTTTCCCAGTACTCAGCCGCCAAAATCCAGTATTCAGCCTTTTCGTGCCCAGTTCTCAGCCTTCGTATATTACTATCACAATGAGATCAAAATCAGCAATTTCTATATGAAAATCAAAGATATTAAATATAATTCTTATTCCTTATACTTAACTTTTTTAAATCGAAGACTAACGACATGAAACCCGTTAGTCGTACGTAACAAAAAATATTTTTCAAGCTCACAGTATGTATATTATCTGCTTATTAATATTAGTATTAATTATAATCAATATAAGTATATTCAAAACTTAAATATAAAAATATCAGCCAAACCTACATAGATCTAATGTTCATTTGTATAGCCGGTCGTATCGTCGTATGTAACAGGTCCATTATTTTCCGATAATTTAGTGTTTTTCTTATATTACTAGTCCTCAAAGCTGTTTTAATGAGAGTAAAGTAATTTTTTGGACACAGTATCTATGTTTTTACTTGAGGAGGCTGCTGACATCGAAATAAACGCAATGTATTTTGTTCAGTGAATAAAATGACTGTGACTATGACTATGACATTCTCCTTGCTGGGGAGTTAAACAGGTTCATTACATTAGAAAGAATCGTAACTTTTGAGCTCTTATCACACATTCTTTTATCTGTTTTGATCGGGTTATATCCGTTAAAACTGCATCATTTTCTGTCAAACCTGATGAATCAATTGAAAAATCTATTTTCTATTTTCTTGTGCCCTTTTTATTGATTTTACTGGCGTCATTCTGGGTTTATTTTGTGTTTAGTTTTTTGTTTGGTTACAGTTTCTTTGTAGCGTCGTTGGGTTGAAAGATATTTCTGTTTTTTCCTAAGACAACAGTTTTTTTTTCTTCTTTATATCTTCTTCTTTTTTCTTTTTGAATCCTTGAATTGAATAGGTGCTACATCATCCATCATATTTAATCTAATCATAATATTATAATGGTGGCTGAGTACTAGACCCGCGAAATCCAGTGGTCAGCCGTGATAAAAAATAAAATCAAATGGGGCCGACTACTGGGTTTTATATCAAATTGAATAGGGCATGCCTAACTAAATTTGAAAATTTAAATTTAACGGTCGTAACGGTATATAACAAT
This sequence comes from Thaumatotibia leucotreta, assembly GCA_025490895.1. Taxonomy (NCBI): domain Eukaryota; kingdom Metazoa; phylum Arthropoda; class Insecta; order Lepidoptera; family Tortricidae; genus Thaumatotibia; species Thaumatotibia leucotreta. The sequence continues at coordinate 53,315 of JALPQI010008713.1, forward strand.
AAAAAATAAAATATTAAATGAAGAACCCAAAGGTCAGCCCCCGGTGGCTGAGCACTAGATACTTTGTTGAAAACTAGGTATCCAGTAGTCAGCCCCGTAAATTTATTAGTTAGATTATGATATTTCTACACAAATACGGAGGAATCGAATAGATAAACTAATAAATAAACGAAACATTTACAGAAATCAATAACTTTTAACATCAATATATAGTTTTCTTCCCTTTTAAGTGAACACCACGTGCAGTCAAAAATATGGCGGACAAGACACTACCGCACTCGTCGACGAACACCACCTTGTAAGAACGAATTTATTGATTTCCCCGACCCCTCACTGCACTTGCTGTGCTACGTATCGACAAATTGGGAATCAGAGTTTTTATTTGAGTACCCGCGATTTGTTTATTCGAATAACCATCCAATTCCCGACCAAAAAACGACTGAAAAGGCTGACTACTGGTTCCTGGCTGGCCACTGGAGCCGTTACCCTATAGCGTATTCCAACTTTCCTTATTCTTCATTGATAACTTTGCGGTTTTATTCAAACATTGGCCTTCCGGCTACTCTTCAAAGACATCAATTAGTAGTAAATTTGGTAAATGCGATCAGCCAATTCGGTTACAAACTCAATGTCACATTTACAAAACACCGCCTAACATCGGACTATTAAATTTTCCCCAGATAATTTATTTTGTTATTCAGGACACGGCAGCGGGATTTAGGGGCAATTCCCTTTCTGATCTCTCCTGTGCAAACAAGAGAAGTCTGTCACGTGAACAGAGGGCCTCGACTTTGCATAAAATATTAGATAGCCGTAAGGAACTTACATACGGATCGGAATTGTGGGCGGTTTGTGGCGTTTGCGGCTGAGCCGGTCACTTCGGAATGGTAAAACAATGTGATTTATCGTCGGTATATACGTAAGTATAGCGACGATAAAATAAATAACATTGTTTTTGCAGATACGAGCTTGACTAATCAAGCTCGTATCTGCAACACTCATTTGATAGAAAGAATGAACCGAAGGGTGAACAAAAGAAAGAAATTCTGAGTGAACAAATGGTGACATTTCCTTGAAGTCATTGTTATAAGTTATAAATCTAAAGTTGAATAATAGCGACGTTATGTAAATAACTCAATTTACTTTTCAAGAAATTCATTTATTTTTCAAAATATTATATTCACTCATTGCACTACATGTTTGTGTAATTCAACTTATACAAAATATCATTTCAAGAGTGAAAACTGAAAATAGAAAATTCGAAGCAACTATCCCTTATCATCAACTTATTCCATTTTCTGATCTCTTTTGTATGCTGCCTTTTCGCAGAATTTTATTTTGCCTAATATCACTTCCCAATCAACTTTTCGCAGTTGATTAACTTGGCATACCAACATTTACTAGATTATTATTTGCCAACTTTCATTTGGCCGATTTTTTAATTGGCAACTAGGTTAAGTTAGGTTGGAACATAATAATATGCGAAAGAT